>NW_026710365.1:10000-13923 GCF_030620025.1 Pocillopora verrucosa | reverse complement strand
AATTGTCATCAAAAAATTTGAGAGCGATTTCAAGTAACTTAAATCAAAGTCTAAATAAGTGTCAATGCGCTAGTTTAAAAAGACTGAATGATATCTACTCTTTAAAGGAAAATAAGAATTCGGTACATATATTTAAAGAAGTATACCCTTAAAGTTATGTAGTTTTTATCGCCGCCTTCTGTTGTCCTAGGAAAATCTCAATACCCTTCTTCCATCTCTCGGAAGGCTTTTTGATCAATTAGGAAGCTTACAAAATGACTTTCTTGGCTAAAGGAAATATTATTTTTTTGTTTTCGATGGCCAGAAATCTAAGTTTCTAGCGAACCTATTACAGCTGTTTTCAATTGTCTGGTTTCTAAAGACGCTTCTTCTATAAGAAATATTAACCAGTCTAACCAGTTGTATGATTTGCCTTCTTCTTTGTCCCCTATAGGTTCAGTGATTAAAGTCAGCTCATGACATTTTGAAGCCTGAAATCAGAATAGTCAATAACCGTTTTGTGATAATCAAATTAGTCAAATAATGAAATGTTTCGGCTTTCTTTCCTTCCACATCTGAAGCACACTCGTATGCATTTACCTACTGGCGAAAGGAAGCAGACAGGCCGTGCAAAGGAGAATAAGTTCTACCCACAGAAAACATTTGATAAAACCTATTTCATGATCACTCATTTTACCCATGAAATGACAGAGGTTTTGGTTTTACAAAGCATCCTTTACATCAGTATCATAAATAACCTCTTACCATTTCCTCACTTGTCGTTTGAACTTCTACACACTCCACATCATATTCACTGGTGTGCTCCTGACCAGTATGGTTGCTACATAAGAACTCTGGCCACTTTGAACCATTAAGTGAGGGACCTAACTCAATACTTGAGATGTTCCCTCCACTTTTGCAGTGTTTTGGACCGGACTTGATTCCTCCTTTGACGTCTCTAAGATCTGTGAAGGATAACACGAGGAGTGGAACCAAAGACATATTCCATCAGGCATATTCCAAGATTCAGCAGAAGCTATTCTACGGACAAGCCTGTTTTTCCCACCAAAACGGGAAGGTAGATGATATTTTATATTTAATATGTTGAAAATTTCTTGTTCTTCTTTCATTTTTTGGAATTAGAAAAATTTAAGCGCGCCAAATACATAAACCGCGACAAGAAAACGCCAAGGTTCTTAGTTGAGTAAATGTTAACGCCTCTGAATTCTAATTTGGAAATCATTCTCGTTGTCAGTGATCTTAGGGAGAATCTAGAAGCACCAGGTCAGTATCGTGTTTCGCTGTTCAAAGATTGGCTGTACAAGCCACATTGGAGGATCTCAGGAAATTGGGGAGGGGGGAGATTGATGACTTTTCCGGTTGACGTTTAATATTCTTTAAATGCAATTAGCGAAAAAATAATTTACTGTTAACTTTTTTTTTACGACTAACGGTTAAAATTCGTCATTTTTAGCCGTTTCATGACTATCGGTTAATCCATTCATACCTCACATTGCAGCACAATACAAAACTCATCGCATTTTACCCACAATGCCTGGACAGACCTCAAGAAGTGACAAACTTTATCATTCTCTTTGGGTTTTACTATCATTGAACCAGTTTCATCTGCTGTGAAGTTCTCTGTTAGCATGATACGATGATAGAAAAGCAGATCGTTTTGAGGGTCAGTCGTCAGTTATATGAACGAAAAAATATGTTGGAACATGAATAAGGTATCACCAAAATCTCTAAAATAAAACGAAACATTAGATTTAGGGTGGACGATCGAGTTATGTCAAAGAAAACCAGTTCATGTTCTATATGTTTTCATTCTTTGTCAGCCATATTAATCAAAAACAATTTAAAAGCAAGTTCACACCACAAATCCAAAAAGGATCATTTTCAAGCATTCTAAATACTTATGGAAAAGTGTGAGCCGATACTTTTCAAGTTCATACGAATTGAACGAATTTCCCTCTTCAAATTTTCACCTGCTACGCCTATCCATTTTCCTTTTGGATTTCATGTAATCTTTTTAAGTTTAAGACCGTTACCCTGGCTGCTGGAATTGTCTGAATTTACCTTAAAGGAGGGTCTCAATTAGATCAACCGTTAGCCGTAATACGGCCAAAAACTTAGCTGCTAGCCGTAGTGATTGATAAATTTGAATCGTCAGTAAAAGAATTGTCTCTTCAACGGATGCATGCTTGCGTATGCATCTTGTGTCATTTTTGCGTTAGAAAATGTTTCAGGCACATCAGTCAAATGAAAGATTGTGCACCGTAACGCGTTTTGAAACCGGGGCAAATGCCGCTGGGAGAGAAGCGAGTCAGTCTGTTCGAACCCAGTACTGGTCAGTGGATTTTCTGTAAAGTTCACGTTTGTTGCGTCATAATACACTAGGCCAAGGAAAATTCAACGGTGTTTCCTCGGTGCTAGGTGAATTTGGGACGCAAAAACAATCAAAAAAACTTTTTCACATGTTATAATGGATTTCAAGGGCTGTCACGGTGGTGGTAAAATTTGAGGTAACGTAATCGTTTGCGCTCTGCTTTGACTTGTATCGCTTTGTAGTCATGTTAAGACTGCAGCGACTGCCCAAGGCAGCCAAGATCTGACTTGGAAAGTCTGACGAGTTTTTCGCAAATATTTCAAAAATTTTTCTGTTACATAAATATCTTTGTTTTCAAAGCCACCACTTGGAAGCCCCAAAGCATATGGCGCTGTCTTTTCCGGCAAGTGTTGTGAAGATTTTCATCATTTCTCCGTCGAGAAACATATCTCAAATTTACTTTATAGTTCGAGGTAACAGCTTGCACCTGATATAGGAGAGACTTCATTATAGAATAATGTCTGAAGAATTTGGGTCTGAAGGCCAGAACGGCAAAGCTGAGGAAAACTGCTCAAAGGTAATTGTGTATGAATAGTGGAATCAGCAGAAGCAGCAGCTGCAGCACACACATCACTTTTGTACGGAATGTCGAAAAACCAAAACCAAATAATCCCAATGGCCAAGCGAGACAAAGGGAGCTACCACAAGGAGCCGATCAGAGCCCAAAGTACAAATAGGGAGATTCTCTGAAGGGCAGGTTTTATGAGAATTAAAACAATTTACACAAAAAAAGACCCATCGCAAAAACATGAAAAAAAACCCATCGCAAAAACATGAAGATGTTCATACATTCAAATTCTGAAATGTGTCTTCTCTGGACCTTTTCCTGTTTTCGATAGACATTAAAGCCGTTAGTCGCTATTTAGTTCTTTTCATTTATGTCTAGTCTCCAGATTCAGGTGAATCTTCTGAAGAATTGAAGAGAAAGGCTCAATCGGGTAAGAAAACGTAAAAAATCAGTTTTACACATGTACTTTGAACCTGATAAGAATCGCTGATAGCAAGTGGGACTTAAAAAGTCCTCCTCCACTGTCAAATTGAAGACAAAGCACTGAGTCATACGACTTTAAGAGGGTCGCGATGGGGCGATGGCTTTTACGGCCAATGGTTAAAATTTTGGCCAATTTACGACTAACGGCTAACCAAAAATGACACAAGATGACACGCTGTAGGAAGAGACAATTCTATAGGGCTAGAATTTTTACGACTGACGATTAAAATTTATCAATCACTACGGCTAGCAGCTAAGTTTTTGGCCGTATTACGGCTAACGGTTGATCTAATTGAGACCCTCCTTTAAGGTAAATTCAGACAATTCCAGCAGCCATGGTAACGGTCTTAGACTTAAAAAGATTAGATGAAATCCAAAAGGGAAATGGATAGGCGTAGCAGGTGAAAATTTGAAGAGGGAAATTCGTTCAATTCGTATGAACTTGAAAAGTATCGGCTCACACTTTTCCATAAGTATTTAGAATGCTTGAAAATGATCCTTTTTGGATTTGTGGTGTGAACTTGCTAATATTGTTTTTGATTAATATGGCTGACAAAGAAT
>NW_026710365.1:0-2500 GCF_030620025.1 Pocillopora verrucosa | reverse complement strand
GGTGAGGCTTTTTAGACATATTTCTTGCCTGTATGACCCGTATGAAAATATCTTTTAAAAGCCGACTGGGGCGTCATCATTTCTCAATGAGAGATGATTAATCTTCATTAAATAATGCAAATGATCGCGAAAGATGAGAGTTACTAATATTTTGCTTGTAGAGCAACATCTGATGCCTGATTTTGCTCACCCAGCCCACCCTCCACCCCACAAACACACGACACACACAAGCAAAAAAGGACACTGTCTGCCTAATGATCTCTGCCCATCCCACCTGCAGCCCACACGTTTTTTTTTCCAATTCCCATCACGACGAATGCACAAGTTTTTTTATCGCTCAACTGCCCAAAAATAAAAGAAAACATTTATTCCATAAGTCTTGAAAGTTCAAATAAACCGGATTCAACTAAAGCTAAAGCCCCCCTAGCCCCTCCCTCTGCGCTGTCCCTTTAGATATTCTTAAAGCAATAGATGAAAGCAGCTCACAAGACGGAATAGCAGTAACTTATCTTCTCGCAGAGGCTCGGTCATGGGTTTTTTCCTCTATCGATCAATTTTTAGATAATTTTTTTTCTATCTATGCAAGTCGTGATAATTTCGTGATCTCTTTTCCGTCGTCGACAGCACACTTTAATTGAATATCTCATGAATTCAGCTTCCTTTTAGCGTCATGTCTTTTCAGCTGCTCATGTATATTTTGTTGACACAATTGGAGCCACACACTTTAACACTCTCGTAAGGTTCGTTTTAGTTTCCTTGACACCCCTCCTTAGTCATCAGTCTACAAATTACCTAACCCGTAAAACCGTCACCATTTCTCGGCAAGAAGAAAAAATATTCTTTCATGCTTTATGAAAAAAAATGTATTTATTTTTTCTGAGAAAATGTGCTTCACACATGTGTAATTCGATGCAGTGTGCTATTTTTAGTTATTTTTACTAAAAAGAAAATGATATAAACCATTTCTTCTATTTTGTCAAAATGTATTTAGTCACATTTTGGCCGAGGGAGAGAGAGATCTCGAGTGTCTCAGCGTCTGGAAATATGAAATTAATAATCAGATTATGGGTTTTAAAGATGAACTAAAGTTACGATTACTGGACGTTTTATTAAAGTTCTCTTTGCTGTCGAGGTAACCGGATACGTCTGTGTGCTTGAATTAATTAATTTTTTGAAAAATAGGAGGCATTTTATTTCCTAGTCTCCACACATGAAAATAATTTCGATTGCTTACAACAATTTCCACTCCACTGGTTTTAATTATGATGCCCGTGAAACTGAGATCATTCGAGGCGTAGAGGTACTTCATCTTCAAACCTATGTCTCATTGGAAACTGTCGGAAAGAACTCAGCTGTTTTCGTCGCCCACTTGTCTAAAGTTTTATGATATATGTATATATATATATAGACGAAATACCAGAATTTCTGTTTCGAAAACGCGTGGTGAACGTTCCACTCATCTCTTCGCATGGGCGGATAAAAATGACGTCATGGTAACCCGCCTTAGCAAAATGGCGGTTTTACTTTTCACGAAGGGCTCTTTTTTATATTATGAACATCAAGTTTGATTCAACCTTAAGTTCAGAGGGAAAATTTATTTCGTGGTAATTTTTTATGTCAAAATTAACAACAATAACTTGCAGGCGTGGAATCGTTTCTGAATATTCTCAGTTCTATATCTGGCGTTTTAAGTGCAGTCGTTCGGTTTCTTCCTTTGAATTTTTACCATCTTAATGGCTGGTCTGCTCTTCGTGTAACACAAACGCAGTGCTTGCTGAAACTCAGGAATTCTGAATACATACACAATCGGATTGACAAAAGAGTTAGAATAATTTAGAATGTTCACCATGTAATAAAACTTCCATGGTATTGATATCTTAGTTATATGGATTAATACGTTCAAGATGCTTATGGGAAGCCAACTTAATAAAGCCAGTATGGACACCAGAAGAACGGTTTTTGTTAAGCGTCGGTTTCAAAGGGCCAAAATTATTACAAGAAATAGAGGCTGCAGATATGTACGAGCCTAACAAAAACGTGTCATCGAAACTTATGTAAAATATTTTGTAGGCCATGTGTTCAAAGTCATATTTTGCTGTCCAAAGCTGATAGGCATCTCCAAGGAGGTAAATGTAAAAGGGCAGACTGAACGCTCCTAACATCAAATCAGCAAACGCCATGTTCATAACTAAAAATAAACTTTTCCTATGAAGTGGTTTGGTAACTGCAAAGAGAACCAGAGTTAGCAAGTTTCCTACAATGATAAGGACCGAAGATAAAATAAGAGCGCCGCATAGTGCGATCCCTTCTTCCTTGAGGGAAAACTTCGTGAATGCAGACGCATTCTCCATGTTTTTATTCACTGCCGACGAGTCAATCTTATAAACTTATGACTAAATGAATTACGGTAAACAGGTTTTTTTCGAATAAAACGCGTTGTTTCAGAGGAGAGGAACTTGTAACAACACCGAGCAACAGCAGCTGAAATGTTATTTGTATT
>NW_026710364.1:5000-7500 GCF_030620025.1 Pocillopora verrucosa | reverse complement strand
TTGTTAGGGGTAGGAAAGAGAAAATTCATGTGTACCAATTTTACCAGAGGACTTTTAATAACAGCACTAACATAGCACAAGCTCACCATTAGCATTTACGTCCAAGACGAACATGACTAGCGTTAAACATAAAATCTCTTGATTTCTGCATTAAATAAATGGTGAGATTGGACTAACTGTGTAACTTGCTGTAGGTAAACTGACTAGAAAAAATACACGCATGTTTTAATTTTTCTTTGAAAATACAACAGCACACAATCCACATATCAAACTTTTATTACTAAAACATCCCCATTAACTGATTCCTTTTCAGTACCAGCTGTATAATGTTTTGAAATATGAAAATTGGAAGCCAAAATTTAAGGGCCTATAATTATGTAGTGTTCAGGATCAACAGGCCATGGTCACGTTACATTATGCGTAACCAAGTAACAATTATAAATGACGAGAAAAGGTAATTTCAACTAAATGATGAGAGTTAAATAAAAAGTAACACTCCTTTAAGAGGATTATTTCACCCCAGTTTATGACTAAAACGAGCTCTCAAACAGTAAACAACATTTTCGAAGAGTAAACAATGTTGAACCTTCTCTCAAAAACTAAAGATAAAATTTTGTTATAATGGTACTAACCATAATGCAAACATCATTTCAAACTTTATTTTTAACAATGCATAAGCAAAAGTAAATTGAAGTTTAGTCTTTATCCTGTTTTGAAGTGAAAAGCTGAGGCTGTTGTTGCTGCTGTTGCATAATACTCATCATCTGCTGCATGAGCATCATTTGTTGTTGTTGCTGTTGCTTTTGGCTTTCTCCTTGCATTTGAAGTTGCTTCTGTATAAGCTCCATCTGCTCTTTCCTTTCTCTTTGCTGGAACTCTCTTTCTTTTCTTTGCTCTTCAAGCTGGAGCTCTTTGTACTTAAAATCTCGGTCCGCTTTTTTTTCCAGCCACGCCAAGGTGTCCCCTCCAGTTCTTCGTTTCTTTCTTTCCTCGTCGTCCTGGAGCTCATCAGATTTTGTTCTTTTTGAAGTTTGGCCCATTGTTTCCATTGCTCTTTTCCTTATATCAAGAGCCAATTCCTTTTCTGCACTGATTTTTTCTTTGGCACTTTCGGCTTCTGCATTAGCTTTCTTGTCGGACTCTTCACTTAAGTGAGTTAACTCTTCCAGTAGTAAATCGTATTCTCTTAGTTCGTCTTCGCTACCTTCGCCGGTACTTTTTAGTTCTTCGGCATTTTTCGCCTCATACCTTCTTAAAATCAGAGTAAATCTGTCTCTAACACCTCTCAAAGTGACAGAATGAAAGAGATCTTTGTGACCATTCAGATTTTTGGCGATAGCTTGCCAAACAGTGCCTCTTTCTCGGCTTCCAGACTTGAATTGAAAAATCCCTCGAGCGGCCATTTCTCTCATGAGTAAAACATCCTTTTCTTCCGTCCAGCTCATCACAACTCTAACAAAAAGGGACGAATTAATACTTAAGAGACTTCAAAAATTTTGTTTGCCACACAAATCAATTAATTTACTTTTTCGGTGCACTTTCCATCGTTGAGGCGAGTTTAAGTTTAAGTTCTCGACAAGACGGCAAACTGCTTGGTTTCACGTCCACAACGCGACGCCAGAACCTCAGGACGCGGGAATTTCACTCGGTACCAAGCCCTTATACCGAGCTCGACGTCCTAAACGAAGGCCGCGTCTTCATGCTAAATCAGTCTATTGACTCGAGAAAACACGGTTCAGCCATGTTTTGATAATGAATTTAAAACATCGTTTAACCGTTGTTTATCGAAACAAGGTCTAAACCGCAGCTCAGCCCTAAACAATGGTTAACTTAGACTTCGTTTAAATAATCGGCCCACAGGGTTTTGGATCACTTATTTATTAAAAAAGAATATACATACAACTACAATGAAAACAAACATAAGATTCACCTTTCTGATCGTGAAATTAATACCATTCGTACGTCCCTTGCCATCAAGTGAATCCAACATGTCATCTTTCTTCACAAGCAGTTTGCATCCATTATAGTTATGTTCTTCAGTCTCACGGTAGTAGTGTTGTTCAATAGATTGCATAGAGTATATGCAGTTTGGTTTCAGATTTCAGATTTTGCTTTTTACAACAAGTGAACGTTTTTCAACTAAGACATTGGCATACTTAGCATACAACAAGGCTTTCATGGCTTTCAAGCGTTTGCGGCTCAATCCGTTCCAAAATTACTGCTCAATAACATCTTTCAGTGTGGATTAGCCGCGATTTATACGACTTGTATATGCGTCTGTAAGTATTTTGCGCGTTTGCGCCATAATGCTCCAGGAGATCGCAATCCAAATACGTTGAAATGCAAAACAACTGACCAAAGAGTTTTATAAGCAAAATCTCGTGTTCGTCATGTGACCCGGCCCTGTCTGTGTATGACAACGTCAATCATCATCAAGATAACACGCGTGATCAGCATGTGAACACCTCATTGGATCACAGTTAGTTGTCATGGTGTTGAG
>NW_026710363.1:7500-51302 GCF_030620025.1 Pocillopora verrucosa | reverse complement strand
ATACCAATCCTTGAGATATTTCATCTTCTGCTGGCATTGGGCATTTGTCATGTTCTGAATTTTAGATATCTCTTTAGCCATTTCTTCCCACACTTGCCAGGCATGCCTCATCTTTAGTCGCGTGTGTTTATTACACCGTAGCTGAACTAATAGCTTCTCTTCTTGTTTGCCTCACTTTCCTTAACCTTTGCCAGTTTTCGACCACACTGGTTCCTCTTCAATCGACTTTGGCTGTGAAAGTGAAGGGGATTGAACAGACACAGAGCTGCTGGAACTTGATTGTGTGAACAAGGGTTGACTGACCCCAGGCTGAACATACCAAAAGGACACCAAACCTGCCGCCATTCCATTGCTGATGGCACAATATTATGGGCAATGGCTGGCCTATATCGACTTTGGTCCTCATATGAGGGAGAACCATTGTCCCAGAATGGACAATTTGATTGAAAACCAGGATTCATGACCAGCCGTGACAAGAGAACACAAGATATTCGAAGAGAAGAGTGAAATGTGGGACGATGATTTATTCAAGATTCACTGAATTGATTGACAATTTGGTTAAAAGAAAAGCATAAAATGTTTGTTGATCGTAAAAAGTCCTGCATCAAGGACAACGGCATCTTTGAAAATTAATCTCTGTAGAGAAGTTTCTGTCTGCAAAGAGACAAGTAGGTCGCACTTGGCGTGGTCAACTGATGACAGGATTTTGACAGATTTCTGGGTTCTCAAAATAAACTTGTCTCGACTTTGTCTTTAGTGCGACCTATAGGCCCAAGCAATGCTCTCTTTTATGTAGGCACCCCCTCCCCCCCCTCTTGTGGCAACACGATGGCAAAATTCTGTAGCATACCCATCTAAGCAGTTCCTTTTGATCTCGCAACCATGTTTAATTAAGTAGAGCAACATCCATTGGATAGGTCCTCATCGTAAGTAGAAACTTGTTTAGGGTTGACGTAATTGCTTGAGTATTCAGATGCATGATTTTAAGGTTGGGGCTGAGGATTTCTTGAATATTATCAACCAAGCTTTCATCAAGAAAAGTGTCAGTGGTTGTGTCCAACTCAGAGCATGTGTGGAAAGGTAGTAAGGATACTAAAGACTGGCAACATGTCCATGTCAGTGGTATGTTGGGAAGGACTTGTTTTACGTTAAAGCTAGTGACTCCAGAGCAGCAAGCATATTTTAATGACATGCAGACCTCACAAAGGACACACTTTTGAATTTTCCAAACTGTTTCCTCACAAGAAGGACAAATAGCAGCAACAATGATGCAGTTACCCTTTTCTTGCTATGACATCCTTTGGTGACAAAACTTCCTTCATAAATAGGATAAATAGGATACACTGTTAGTATTTGGAACAAATAACCACTTTTTTGTGTCATTCAGGCAAGAGTGATTGATGCTAAATATTTTTCTAAACTACATGTGCAAACCGTAATTAATCTAACTCAAAATCCAAGCTTAAATTGCTCATCTAACAAACAAAAATGGTTAGTCTTTAAAAAAAAACTCCTCCAGTTGTACTTGAACATGCAACACTTCTACATGTTTAATTATTATTATTACACTGTGCCAAATAGCATGCCTTATTGATTTAATTTAAAGTTACAAAAAGTCTTTCTCCCCGAGTTGCCTCCATTTCCAGTCCCTCCACATTTCATAATGATGCTGTTCTATGATGCTCAATAAGACTCATCCATTGCTATCAATTCGCTCTATGATACTTGACACATCTATCAACTCTTCTGTGGTCTCCTTCATAAAAAATTCCAAGGCTCTATCCCACTTGTAATGAAAAAAATCTTTGTCTCAACTTCCCCTTCCTTACCTGCCTCCAGTAATCAAATCTACCATTTCTTCTGTTGTCATTGCTGCATGGTAACACCCTCTTGGAACATTTATCCCTTACTCCTTCCTTAGTTTGAAAAGCTGTTGCTCAGTGATGGCTCTAAGGCCTTGGAATACCTTCCTTCCTTTTTTCGAAGAGAGCATCTGTAGGGTTGGAATCTGTGAAGAAAATCAGTCTTCATTAGGAAAGAACCTTTAATGACACTCAGCCCATGAAAGACTGTCTTCACCAAATAGGTATTAAAAAGTACATTCGGCCTACTTTCATTGGGTTGGTTGGACTTCTTTGCTAATGAAGTACCACCAACCAAGTATCAGTATGTTAATGATGATATGCTATAAATTAACTCAAGGGACTATGAAAGCAACCTCATCCTTATGTTAACCAAACAAACAAATTAAGAAATTGATGAAGGAACATCAATCACTTGATGTATTTATGATAATTTGACTTAAAATTTATTGCAGACATTAGGCAATAAAAAAACATCCAAAACTGGTCATCAAAGGACGCATAACACAAAAGTAATAGAAACTGTAATAATAATAGTGATCATAATGATAATAATGATATTCCCCTAAACTAATTGGCATGTTACAAGAACATCTCTGCATAGTATATAAAATAATAATTATAATAATGACGTTCCCCTAAACTACTTAGCATGGTACAAGAACATATCTACATAGTATACAACAACAACAATGGTAATAATAATAATAATAATAATAATAATAATAATAATAGTAAGAATAATAATACAGTAAAGTAAGAGAAAACAGAAGCAGGAGAAAACCATAAATCACTCACAAATTCTGCATATGACCTTCAAGGGTCACAGGGTAAGCAAATAGCTCTAGGAGCCAACTCGAACGCACCAGCCAAGCATACAAATTCAAGATCAACAACATATTTAATCACTGACAATGCTTATTGGAGAAGTAGCAATATATGATAATCAAGCGTGGTTCGAATTTGGTGAAGCTCCTAAATGATAGCTTAGATAGCAAAGATAATGTTTTGTAGCGTAGCACGATGGTACTCTCTTCAAATCAAAATAGCAACTGAACTTGACACAATCAGGACACTTATTTATCGAACGTGTAACGCGATCTAACTTATGTAACCTCGATTCTTATGTAATAATTATGGATGCCAAAAAACGTGATTCAAACAATCGTTAAGCAAGGTGTAAACAATCAAACAAGAGAATAGAATATAAAAAAGGCGTTTCAAAACAAATATTCCAGTCCCTTTATTAAAGGCGGAAAACCCTATGGCCTTTAACAACAATGTAACATGAGATTTGAATTATACTCAAAGTAACGAAATGTGAAGTAATCATAGTACAGTTAATCAAGTTCATGCAGCCTCTAATAGGACAATCTTATCACTTGGCTGTACGAGAACAGATGATCTCGTTTTCACCTTGACACTTCTGACCAGTCCATCTCCTCTATTCCGGTAAACTTCGAGGACTCGGCCCAGCGGCCAAGACCTGAGTGGGACACGTTCATCGAGCACTAGGACAATGTTGTTGACACTGAAGTTCCTTTGTGCATTGGCCCATTTTCGCCTTTCTCGTAGCGTGGGTAGATATTCACGAATCCAACACCTCCAATAGACGTTGGCTAAGTGCTGAACTTGTTTCCACCTGCAACTAGGATAGTTATCTTCTTTGCTGAACCAACCAGGGGGTAAGGTAGGTCCTGATCGCAATAACAACAGGTAGTTGGGCGTGAGGGCTTCAGGATCACTGGGGTCATCTGTTACTTTGGTTGTGGATCAGCCGTTGATAATCGCTTCTACTTCACAAATTAGAGTCAGCAAACCCTGGTCATCTAAAGGCTCTTCCTTCGTGAGAGCTTTCATCACCTTCCGCACAGAACGAATGCATCACTCCCAAACACCCCCATGATATGACCGGGCGGGAGGATTGAAAATCCACTTGATGTTTCTTGCCAGAAGAAATTCGTGAATCTTGCTTTGATTCCAGTCGCAAACAGCTTCACATAACTGTCTCTTGGCCTTCACAAAATTTCCACCATTGTCAGATCTCATCAGCAGAGTTTGTCCTCTTCAAGCAATACATCGTCTGAGAGCATCAATGAAGGAATCTGTATCCAAACTGTGGGCAACTTCGATGTGAATTGCCCAGATTGACAGGCAAGTGAATAGAACTCCGTATCATTTGACGGTGCTTCTTCCTCAGCAAACATCTAACGGCCCAAAACAGTCCACTCCGACATAGCTGAATGGGGGTTCCAAAGGAGTCACTCTATTGTCAGGTAGATTAGCCTTTTTTTGTTGACCAACTGCTGCCTGTCTCCTTCTGCAATCAAAGCATAAATTTAAGATATGGCAAAGGGGAATTCGTACTTGGATGATCCAGTACTTCTGTCTGATCAAGGATGGAGTGTGCTCGAGACCAGAGTTACCACTGATCAAATGGTAGTGGTGCATGATGGGTTCTGAAACGTGGTGATCTTTAAGGAGTATAACAGGATGTTTAGCCTTTTTCTTGATAGGCGAATTATGTAGCCGACCACCGACGCATATGATTCCCTCCACAAAAACTGGATCTAGCTTGACAATGCTGCTTGATTTTTTCACTTCTCTCTGCACCGTTCTCAAAGAGAGCAATTCTTTGTAGAAGCCCAGGCCTTGGACAGCTCTGATTATAGCCTTTTTGGCAGCTTTCATTTCCTTAACATCTAGAGGGCTCAATTTCTTCTCACTACAGGGCTGTATCACTTCTCCTTGCTTTTGCTTGGCAACAGCGTTTCTTCAACAATCTTTAAACCATAGCATCCAGGCCACACACTTCTTAAGCTGAAACCGCAAGGAGAAACGCTTTTGCTTGGCAACAGCGTTTCTTCAACAATCTTTAAACCATAGCATCCAGGCCACACACTTCTTTAGCTGAAACCGCAAGGAGAAACGCTCGAATAATTTGTTGATAACTTGGTTGGGGGGGTGGGCCACACTGAGGAATGTAGTTGTATTTTCTTCAGATGTGCGTAGCTCCTCTTCTCTGTCTTCGTACATAGCAGCAGGGCGTTGTGGCCAACTTTCCTCAGTCTGCCAAAGAAAACATGGACCCATACACCAGCGGTTACTCCCTACGATGACATCCACAGTCAATCCTCTTGAGGCGTCATCAGTGGGATTGAGATTCTTTTCAACATACTTCCACTGGATACTTCACTTATTGCTGATACTCGATTTGCAACAAATGTTTGATATCTCCTACCTTTATTCTCCACATAGCGTAGGACACACGTGCTATCTGTCTAGAAGAAAGACTCTTCAATTCTGTACTCCAACTCTTCACGAATCATCCTGTCCAATCTTGTAGACAGCACAATGGCGGAGAGCTCCATCCTCGGAATGGTAACTGGTTTTAGTGGAGCTAGCAAATGTTAACAAAGCAGCAATGAACATTGCCTTGTGAGTTGCCTAGCCACAGATAGGACACTGTGCCATAAGCCAGTTGAGAAGCATCAGAAAAATAAAGGAGTTGGCAGGAGACGACTTCTCCAAAATCTGGAGGTTTGAAACATCGATCAACAGAAAACTCTTGAAGCTTTGGCAGCGTTTCAACCTAGGCCTTCCATCGTTCAAAATCTTCAGGAATCTTGTCATCCCAACCAGGCTTCTTCTTGCAGAGGTCTTCGAGGATTAGCTTAGCTGTGAGGATAAAAGGGGCTACAAATCCGAGTGGATCATATACTGAACTGACCACCAGCAGGATTCCTCTTCTTGTAGTTGGTCTGTCCTTCATGGTGATCTTGAAGCCAAAGGTATCTGTGGCTATGTGCTAATGCATGCCCAGGACTCTTTCAATAGGGGCATGATCAAAGTCAAAATCCTTCACTGATGTCGCGTGCTCTGAGGTAAGGATGGATTCCATAACTTCACAAGAGTTGGGTAGCCATTTGGCCAAGTGAAACTCACCCTTCTTAAATAGACTCATCAGATCTTTAGGTGGGTAATGGCGGTTTTCTCTGATTTGACTGACTTCAAGCAGTCATCCATGTAAAAGTTTCACTTTACTGTAGCTGCTATTTCTGACCCAAAGTCCTTTTTGTTGTCATCTGTGGTTTTTTCGCAGGGCAAAGTTAGCACAGCTGGGTGACGACACATCAAATAAATGCACTGTCATCATTAACTCTTCTGGTTCCAAACGAAGATCCCATCAGGCCACCAAAGAAAGCATAACCCATTGCAGTCGTCTGGTCTCATGCGAACCTGGTGAAACAACAAGCGAATTTGTGAAGTCGGGCCCCTGTAAGAGCTTGTCACTAAGGGAACTTCCCCGGTACCTCGCAAAGTAATCAAAGACGACATGAACCTTTCCTGGTTTAGCTGGATGAAACATGGCGTGATGCAGGAGGTACTAAGTCTTACCATCGAGTAGGGGAGCAGGAGCCTTTTTAGTGTATTCCTTCAGGAGCAAATTTTCGATACATTCTCTATATTTGGTCAGCAATTTAGGTTCTTTCAGGAGAAGTTTCTTTAACAGTTTTGGTCTGTGTACAGCCACGATATTGTTGTTTTCTAGGAGTGGAGGATCATCTTTCCAGGGCAGGGCAATCCGCTCGTAATTATCTATTTCTTGATATGTGTTGGATGGCCGGGTAAAGTGCATGATGCAAACATTTTTAAGAACTCTCCATTCTTTGTCTTGTGTTGTGCCAGAGCTTTTCTTCCACTCTACATTGTGGTGTCTTCGTCCTAATATACTAAACAACTCGCTTCATAGCGACGACATGCTTTTAATCGTTTGACCTCTCGAGATCACATGCTCCTACTACCTATCCTATTATAATAATAAAAAAGTCGGAATGAACATACACACACGTCAGTGATGCTAATATGGTGCACAGGTTCCTCCCTTGATATTAGGTGACTCAGCTTATGCCCTCAGCAATTGGCTGATGAAACCATATACTGATCGAGGAAATCTGACCTCGGAGGAACGCAGTTTCAACATAAAATACAGCATGACTAGAGAAGTTGTCGAAATTGCCTTTGGTCGATTGAAGGGAAGGTTCAGAGGCATTGGAAAGAGACTGGACTTAAAAGTTTATAATGCCTGCAATGTCATTGCAGCTTCCTGTATTCTACGTAATTACTGTGGGATGCTAAACGATTTTTTTGATGACAAATGGCTCGATGATGTTCACATTCTTGCTGGAGTTTGTCCAGGTGATCCAAACCAAAGCCAGAAGACAAATGCTATTGCAATAAGAGATGCAGTGAAAAGATTATCAATGTAAATATTCATTGTAACATGCATCACTTGAACATGAATGTTCAACATAAGCATCTCTCACGGGCAAAAAACCCATTAAAGAGCTTACATGTCAAGCTCAAAAAAGTACCATACATGACTCTCCCTTTCAAGTTTTTTGTATAAATTGCAAGTAGTTTCAGAAATAATGGAAGAGTCAAGATCTTTTGAAGGACCCTCCTCCAGTAGGGTCAAGCACTGTTCCATTTGTAATTGCAGTTGTATAAATGAAGTTTGAAAAATAAATTATAAATTGTGTAAGTTAATACTACTGATTGCAATCTTTGATTGTCTGTGGCGTTCTTTGAAATCCCAACACTTTGAATATCTCAAAACCTGGACACCATCTGAGAACAATTAAAGATGATCCCGAAAAGGTCTCTTGAATGAAGGGATAAAGAAAGCTGAACTAACCCTGGGTTAGTGCTAATTATAATCGGCCTTTGAATAACTAGGCCCTGGAAAATTAAAAATGGGACGTAAAGGAAAAAACAATTCTTTATTTTCTCAAAGAAAAAAAGCATAGTCAATCGAAGACAACCATGGAAGACAATTAATTCAAGTAAAGAAAGGTAAACCAGAGCTTGACATCATCAATGATTTAAGGTGGCTCGACTGGATTTTTCAAAAGTCATACTGTTCAAGTTTGAAAATTAACTACGACGCCACGAGCAACGTTATGGTAAAACAATTACCACAGCTGTATTACAAAAAGATGAAAGTTTGTTGTGATTGGTGTTATGTTGACATCGGAGTTTCCATAGCAAGGTAATGACGTCATGACAGTTTTTGCTTTCGTTCGTATTTCTCAGTACCATGAGGTTTTTTCGTAAATCGCTCACTGGAGCTTTTATCTCTTGTTATTGCCTAGATGTTGGCCAAGTTTGAACAAATTCAATGAGAGCATTTTTGAAAATTTTGAGGATGAAGTTTTGAGGGTTAAAAATACAGTAAAAACATTGTTGTCGAGATAATTTGGTGATATCTAAAGAAAACGATGCGCCTTGGGAATGCCGCTATACCACGTAGTTGCTTTATTCCACTTCAAATTGTATGTAAAAAGTTGGCGAGATTGCTCTTACCGATTGTGAGAAAAAAGGGTTTGATGCCTTTGCATTCAGATGCTCTTGTTGTCATTTTTGCGTATAATTTGGTCTATGCCAACAAATATTGTAATATTTTAAAAACTGCTCGATAGATTTTTTTAAAAAATCGTCATTGCTAAGTTGTATTTTCATTGTATACGGCCTGCAGTTTTCAAGGTTATTGAAAATGTGGAAGTTAATAAAATTGGGCCTCAAAAGTACTAATTTGTTATCCCCCATATCGTGTTTACAAGTGAGCGACCTCATTATTCACAGGCATTGTTTTAAATTCTCATATCCGCGTGCACAACTTCAGCAAAAAATGAATTTGCATCAATTAGAAAGTTCGACTGCATTCGGAGATTTTTTCCGAAACATGTTAATATAAACTGAAATTTTAATGAGCTGATTTTTAAAGGCATTTGTCACGCAATTATGCTGTAATGCAGCAATGCCGAGGGTATCTCTGACGAGGAAACGGAAAACTGTTGCTCTGCAGAAAAACCAACTGACCGAGCACTCGCAAAGAAAGCTCCACGGAGCTCGTGAAAACAATTAACAGTTGTCTCGGAGCTAGAAAATCATTCACAGACGAGGACAGACGAGGAAAAAAAGCCATATATTTTGTTTATTTATTTTCTCACCGTGGCATAGTCGCGTTTCCTTTTATTTAAATTTGTATTACATGTCTTATCTGAAATGTTCATTTAATTACCAAGTATTATTGTTTAACAATTATAATATACAGAATCATATATGTATTTATATAAGCGATTATTCTTAAATAAATATTATAACTTTAACAAACGTGAATCGGGAAGATAAAAGTCAATAAACAATTTTCTGAACAAACTCTGATATTCTTTCTTTTTTTCTAATTTTTACATCGATCACCTGAAACTGCAAGGAGAGGCATTGCTGCCAACTAATGATAATAACATTCACCACTGAGATATTACATCTCTAAACAAAACTATAATTATCTAATGTCTCCTTAGAAAAAAAATACTAATAGCCAACATAATCTTAGCAAAATAAAAAATATACAACAAGGGGGTTTGGTTCGGCATTTGCGACAGTATTATCCTGTAAGTTGTCTGTAACAAACTTTGACGAGCTTTCTTTTTCTTGCTTTTAAATCATAATCACCAAGACATTCCCGCCGGTAAATGAAAACATCGATATCATTCATCAATGAAAACCTTAATCTAAGATTGCATTCGTACAAAATAGTTAACCACTGCTGTGAGTATGTTTAGGTTTTTCGTCACCCTTGGCTTACTCCGCTTTTCTTGAATTTGCTCAAAGGACTCTGGAAGAGCTAGCACCGCTAACAGAGCTTTCGTTCCACCTTTCTTGTAAACACCCTGCATTGTTTCGTAGTCAAGCCCGGCCTTTCCCATTTTCTCCTTCATTCCTTCGGAGACCGGGAGGCGATGCAGCGTGGACTTTCGGGATTTTGCCTCTTGTGCTGAGTTCATTTTTTTTACGAACAGTTCTGCAGGAACTGCGTGCGTCTGAATTCTTTCAACAGATACTTGCAGAGGGGACTGAAATAAAATACGCGACAAGGCGGTAGCATCTTCTTGTGCATCATGTGCATCAAACTTTTCTTTCAGTAAAACTTCGTAAACGTCGGACAAAGATTTGCTCTTGCAGGAATACAAAGGGCTACCTTTCTGCTTCATTTCTGTCGAAACAATCTTTAGAGAGTCCACAAGGACAACACCAGTAGCCAGGAACAATTCAAGGAGATTGTTCCTTCTCAGAGCATTGATCAGAACTGGGAAGTCAAACTTTTCACCATTGTGTGCAATAAGGACAACTTGGAAGGAACGGGACTGCTGTTTTAGGAAACTGCAAAAATCACTGAGACCCTGAGTTTGCGATACGGCCTCCAGTTCTTTCCCTCTTCTCAATAATGTTTTTCTGCCCTTACAAAACTCTACACTTATACCGTGGACTTGCGTCGCTGACTGGCCAATAATTCGATTTTCTGGAAAAAGGTTTACCGAAAATGATTTGGTTTCAGCATTTGGTGGAATGCATGAAATCTGCAGAATATCCGATTTCCGGTCTAGACCTGTTGTTTCTATGTCGAGGGCCAAATGAAGAAAACGTGAACGTTGTTGGATTACAGGTAACTCGGAGACTTCCTGGCTGTTCCCTTCGTTGGATTTTGGGAGATCATCGGTATAATCATTAAACTCCTCCTTTGTCAGACATGCCTTTAGATCGTTCATGGTTGCATTCGTGATGGCGGCTTTCTCTTTGTCGCTCTGTTGCCAGCCGATCCCTGTCTCGTACGTTGCTGACTCGCGTTTCTCAGCAGAATTGGTCTTTTGATTCTTTTTCTTTCGAGAGTTTCTTCTCGCTTTTTTGAACTCTTTTGTTGACTTTCGCTCGCCATCCCTTTTCCTTTTCTTGTCAATTTTGTCGGTGTTCTGTTCTGTGATATGCGTCTGTGCCAGACCCATTTTTTCCGTGGCTAATGTCAGATATCTGTTCCCTTTGTTAAACTGAGCTATTCCTGCAGCGGTTCTAAAGTCGCTGCTTTGCGAGCCTCCATAATGTCTTATTTTCGGCGCTTTCGAGCCAATGGAACTGTTTACACTTTCATTTCTCTGTGATGAGCCCGCTGGGGCCAGCTTTTTCACGGAGTCATGAGAAAGAAATGGTCGAATAGCTTCTTCCAAGGTTGCACGTAAATCTTCGCCCGTCAGGTCCTTGCCTCCTGGAAGACTTCCGTGCTTGTAGCCTTCAGGGTCTTTTTTGTATCCACACCAGGAATTGCTGCAGTTATCGTGTTTGCCAAACGCGTGTGGTACGATAGAGGTGAGCCCTTCGAGTAATGAGGATGGCTGGCCCTTGTTTTGGTTAACACAGTAGGTGAAGCTCTTTTGGATGTAGGATATCACGTTAGGAGTCAACCCTTTAATCTTTCCTTTAGCCATGTATAATCTCGTTCCCAGTGTACGACTTGCATGATTCACATCACTCCATTTATCAATGTCGTAGTTAACCAGCGTTTTGAGATGGTTTTCTGTGACGCTGTCGTCATCTCCCACATAAGTCGAGTAAATCACTCCACTTTTCGGGGCGCTTGAAAAAAGCTCGACTGCTACGTTTGCCTCCATACTTTTCGAGGATCCTTCGTGGTTTTTTCGACAGTCGTGGCTTTCTGCTTCTTTATTCTTTTTCTCCGCTTCGTCACAAACCCTACACATTTTATTGCGAGTAGCATAACTAATGACTTTTCCGGTATGTAACCCCACTGCTGTGCCCACTCCTGACGACGAGTCGTGACAACGTCCTCGCTTTCTCCAGCCCATATCGTACGACACTCCGAGTTTTACTACTTCCTCATTTCCAGTCGTGGACAACCGCTTTTCTTCCTCATTAAACTGATTACAAGAATCTTTAGCCACTTCTTCTACTGCTTTTCCACTTTCTCTTTCCCGCTTTTTGAAATTGCTTGAGGAAATTGATGGTACACCAAGTGTTGTAAGAAATCCAGAGGTATGCGTATGTCCCAATCCACAATGCAGTGCACCAAGCCCAGCACGGGAATTAGCGTCGAAGGTGGGAGGGCCTCTTTTTCCAGTACGATGATGCTCGGCCGGGCGTACGATGTTAATAAACTCACATTGTGTGCATTTAACTTTTAGTACTGGACACACTCCTTCCGGGCGAACATTAAAACTATTACGTAAATCTAGGGGTCCTTGTTTACAATTCACACACTCGCTCAAAGCGGTTGTTAGCATTTCCAAATTAACCACATAACACTGATCCATGTTTACAGCTTTTGTGTACGGCAGACTTGATCTCAAGGTGGGTCCCTCCGGAACATTGTCGGCTGTATTGCCTAAACTTATTTCATTTCTAACTTTATCACTCCATCGCTGCTCTCTCATTGCCTTGCATTGTTCTTTCCTAACCGTTTTGGATCTGTAATTAGCTGGACGCCCTGGTTGAGACTGTAGCTGCTCCTCAGCATCCTGTAAACAAAATTTACTAGTTATATAACAAATCACTGACAAATGGAGACCCTCATTGAAATAATGTAGAAAATCGTTATGAAAACATCCATACCTGTGATTCACTTCGTCTAGCCTTCTTTCCTACGGCCACGTTGTTCTGCAGAACAGCAGTTTTCCTTTTTCTAGTCAGAGATTCTCTCGGCATTGCTGCATTACCGAATAATTGCGTGACTAATGCTAAAATTTCAGTTCATATTAGCATGCTTCGGAAAAATATCCGAAAGTAGTCGAGCTTTCTCTTTAATGCAAATGCATTTTTCGCTAAAGTTGTGCACATGGATATGAGAATTTAAAACAATGTCTCTGAATAATGAGGTCGCTCACTTGTAAACACGATATGGGGAGTAACAAATTAGTACGTTTGAGGCCCAATTTTATTGACTTCCACATTTTCAATAACCTTGAAAACTGCAGGCCGTATACAATGAAAATACAACTTAGCACTGACGATTTTTTAAAAAAATCTATCGAGCAGTTTTTAAAATATTACAATATTTGTTGGCATAGACCAAATTATACGCAAAAATGACAACAAGAGCATCTGAATGCAAAGGCATCAAACCCTTTTTTCTCACAATCGGTAAGAGCAATCTCGCCAACTTTTTACATACAATTTGAAGTGGAATAAAGCAACTACGTGGTATAGCGGCATTCCCAAGGCGCATCGTTTTCTTTAGATATCACCAAATTATCTCGACAACAATGTTTTTACTGTATTTTTAACCCTCAAAACTTCATCCTCAAAATTTTCAAAAATGCTCTCATTGAATTTGTTCAAACTTGGCCAACATCTAGGCAATAACAAGAGATAAAAGCTCCAGTGAGCGATTTACGAAAAAACCTTATGGTACTGAGAAATACGAACGAAAGCAAAAACTGTCATGACGTCATTACCTTGCTATGGAAACTCCGATGTCAACATAACACCAATCACAACAAACTTTCATCTTTTTGTAATACAGCTGTGGTAATTGTTTTACCATAACGTTGCTCGTGGCATCGTAGTTAATTTTCAAACTTGAACAGTATGACTTTTGAAAAATCCAGTCGAGCCACCTTAAGCTTTAAGTTCTAAATATTTTTTTTGCGCCTTCTCCAATGACTGGAAATCGGCCATTAGGTTTCATAAAACATCTTTCAACTTAGCACATAAATAAAGCCAAAAACTAAACTAGCTCAAACTGTTGCAGGTATGAGCACAAATGAAAGGAGGGAGGTATGGAAACAGTTCAGCTAACCCTACCACCTCTGGTCCTGAATTTAATGACTGAAAGTAGTTCCTCTCACTCTGTTTTGACCCCTTTCTGATAAGGCTTCCCTTATTGGATCAATATACAGAGCAGTAGATAATAATAGAGATTAATTTAATGGTAAAGATGAAACATAAGACAATTGCAAAATACCAACTTTGAATGAATTAAGAGTTCTTTCTCAAAAACTTAAAACAACAATCATGTACTCTTATGCAATAATTATGACCTCTATTCACTTGCACCTCTCTATTAATTTGTACCCCCACACCTACCAACCCCCACACACCAAATTGTTTAATATCGTTTCCATACACCCTTCCTGTAAGTTGCAAGTAGGTAAGCGTAAAATATCCATTTTTTGGAAACGTAACATTTAGAATTGTTTCCCAAATGCATAATTCAGCAATCACATACTTCCTACTCTTGTACCTCTCTGTATTATTTGTCCCACACCAACACAAAGATAACACACCACTTTGTTTAATATCTTTTTCATACACCCTCTTCCTGTGAGTTGTAAGTACGTGTAGGTAACTGCAAAAATATTAACTATTTGGAAACACAACTTTTAGCATAATAGAGTTTTTCCCAAATACCCTACTACAACAATCATGTCTATCAATTATATATTATTATAAGTCTGTGAATGTAGAAAGATTTCTGGTTGTAGCTTGAAGCAACAGCGTGAAGTCTGCCCACATTAACAGCCTAATAAAGTATCTCATAATTGCTGAATGACAACTCTTTAATGGGTTTTATGAAAGTAATCTACCTATTATAACTATCTAAATTTGTGTAGTGTGGTTGTTGACTCTCTGCTCCAGAAAAGGCATTTGGAAATGTTGGTTCATGCATCACCCAAGCATTTTGGTATGGTTACATAGGCTGCTGAAAGCGAGTCATCATCTCCATCATACGGAGTTCATGTTGTCGGTTCAGCTCTGCCTGTTTCTCCTGATATTGAAGGAAAGTTTCTTCTCTTTTCTGGTCTGTCTCACACCAAATTTGCATTATTTTTTCATGTGCTTTTTGAAGATTCCCAAAGGTTGCTGATAACTGGCTGATAGCATCTTTCTGTGAAGTTACTTTACGTTTCCTGGGCCGCACTGACACAGTTGATTGTAGTACCTCCTTCTTGGATGTCTCCTTTGAATCTACTTCACCCTCTTCACAGGAAGACTCTTCACAGTCTTTGCTCTGTGGCTGTTTTTTAGGTTTGTGGTTTTTCACCCTGTATGACACATTAAAAACAATGCCTTTTAAGGTCAGCAAAACTGAAATTTATTTTATATGTAGTGAGGCAAAGTTAAAGGGCTGACCAATAAATACTAATAAAACCATAGTTACCATGTAAAGATGCATATAGTCACTAACAATTTGACGAATAGCAATAGTTGTCTATTCATGTTTCATGCACATATTACTGACACAAATACCTTGTATGCAATTGCATAACATCCATCATAAAATTCATTTGAAAGTCTGGGGAAAATAGTACCAATTCATTATTTACCTGTTACATTCTTCTTCACTCTCATTCCCTGACAAGTGGCTTTGCTCAGAACTTGCATCTAAAGAAGACGTACTTGAATCTAATGGCTGCTTCCTCTCACGGGGTACCATACCAGTAACAAGCTTCATTTCTTCAATCGCGTCCTCCTTCTCATTATATTCATCATCTTCACTACTGTCGTCACTGTTCAGGATGTCCGCTGCCTTCGTTGCAACCTTTAATTCTGTGTGAGTTTCGGAGAAAATCGGGTCGATGATGGTAAACCACTCAGGTTCATCTATCGCTGATTTTCCACTGCCAGACTTTGCCCTGTCGGTGACTTTTCTCCACTGTTCTTTCAACCATTTATATTTTGATCGTAGCTTGACAACTGATGTCTCGATTGCCTTCTCTTTTCCTTTCTTAGAACATGGTATGTTCTCCGTCTGCAAACGAGCATCGAGTTCTTTCTTAATATTTTGAAAAATATGAAAATTGGCTGACTTATTAAGCGCCAGGGTCTCTAAAGTCAACGCAAATTCATTTCGGTCGTCTGCGAGTACAGTTGCAAATACCTTAAGCTCAACTTCGCGCCACTTTCTGCCGCGAGTCTCCTTCGAGTTATTCTTGGCCGCCATGTTGTTTTGAGCGTTCAGCATAACTCGGGCCAGTCGTCTCTGGACGAGATAGGGCGAAATGCGTCCCGGCAAGGGCGTCCCGTTTTTATACTACATGCATTTAACGTCTGAAATGTTAAAGGCGTCGGTTAAATGCGTCTAAACGACGCACTTAACAGAAGACGTTAAAGTTGTCAGACGTTAAATGCGTCAGCCTTATTTACCGTTTTTATACTTGACGTTAAAGTCGTCTCGAGACAACTTTAATGTCTCCAGCATAAAAACGGCCAATGTTCGACAAGCCGACAGTTTTGCAAGAAGCTAGTATTCAAAAGTAGCGCCATAAATATCAGAGTCGGAAGCAATGACCTTATAATAACAAAACGTGAGCAATAATCTCTTTCTACAATTATTACTTTAGTATTACTTTAGCCGCTAATTAATGCATACTAATGAACACTCGTCTAATTGAAAAAAAGATAAAAAACGGAAGAGAGGGCGTGCTCCACGAAAACTCCCGCGCGATAACAAAACTCTTAATTCGTGCAATCTGTTGGCAACTTTGGGTATAGTCATTTTCGTTAAACAATAAATGCGAAATGAGTTATCTTCATGGAACGAGCAGTGATCGAAAATCATCGAACGTAAAGTCAATACAACACTGAAATTGTTTGAATTGCAGACCATTCGATCTGTCCGGCCAAGACTCATACAACCCGTCGATTGTATCATTGGGCTTCCCCGGTGAACATTGATCTTGTGATAGCAAAGTTACACCTCTAAGATACCGGGTTTGTCGGGCTAAAAATTTCTCCGATGAATGCAAGCTTTCTCACCAATCATTGAACAAGCCGCAATCGCCTCTGCTGACAGAAAGGCTAATGTAAAAATAGATCCACTTCAATAGACCTTTTCCTTATAGGACTTGTAAAAATTTGATGTCATGTTAACCACGAGATAACCCTGATTTGCGAAACAAACAAAATGAAAAAGTTTTAGTTGTGAGAATAACTCAAATCGGTAATTTGCGAAAGGGAAATACTTCATTTGTGAGTTTGAAATCTGTAATATTCGAAAAAGGTTATTCTGTAGTTTGCACTTGTATGAATTTAATGATCAATGCAGTGGCTATCTGAAAAAAACTGCGCCCTTAAGCCAAGAAAGGCAAACCTGTTATTTGAAAAATTATGCAGCGCTGAAGCTTAATTAATCATTAATGTACGAAGTGGAATGCGTGATATGATATGATATAAGCGTTTGCTTATTGTAACAAATAGGGGAAACCTGTGTATCTGAAAAGAAAGAAGACTGTTTTGTACGATTGTAACAACAATGATTTTATATATTAAAGTTATAAACGTTAAAATTGCGATAGTGCAAATAAAAACTTAGGGCTAAGGACCGGGAATTCCGTGAACTAGTCTAATAAGGTCAATGAAAAAAAGGAAGATAGAAAATTTGGTAATTATATACTGTATACACAGAGGGAAATGTGAAGCAACTAATGGTGCATAAGTCTACTCAAAAGCCACACGCATAACTCAACAGTGGAGGATCATAGACGCGATATTTTCAGTAACAATTTAAGTCCAGAATTTAGGTGGAAGTTGAACAGTGGGTACAGAGGACCAGAGGAACAGTGGGCTCAGAGGAACAGAGGAACAGTAGGTACAGAAAACTAGAGGAACAGTGGGCACAGAGCACCGGAGGAACAGCGGGTACAGGGGACCAGTGGAACAGCGGGTACAGAGGACCATTGGAACAGTGGGTACAAAGGACCAGTTAAACAGTGGGTACAGAGGACCAGTTGAACAGTGGGTACTGAGGACCAGAGGAACAGAGGGTACAGAGGACCAGTTGAACAGTGGGTACAGAGGACCAGTTGAACAGTGGGTACAGAGGACCAGAGGAACAGAGGGTACAGAGGACCAGAGGAACAGTGGGCTCAGAGGAACAGAGGAACAGAGGAACAGAGGAACAGTAGGTACAGAAAACCAGAGGAACGGTGGGCACAGAGCACCAGAGGAACGGTGGGCACAGAGCACCAGAGGAACGGTGGGCACAGAGCACCAGAGGAACGGTGGGCACAGAGCACCAGAGGAACAGTGGGTAAAAAGGATGAGAAGAACAGAGGACCAGAGGAACACAGGGTACAGAGGACCAGAACAACGGAGGACCAGAGGAATAGTGAGCACAGAGGACCAGAGGGTACAATCAAACCGATAAAAAGGCTCGCTTAGCGCGTTTACGGTTAATGATCCCAATATTGTTTAGCTTTTAAAGTAAATGTCCTGCAGTGACAGGCCAAGGTGACATGGGTGTGCCGTGAAACAAAGGCCTTTTGTTTTTTTATTGATTTGTAAAAAGTTTTCATTTGACTATCTACTGACAATTCTTTGTAATATATTTCAACCCAACCATTTTCCACAACTTTTAAACACCATTATAAAATGATTAGCCAGGGAAATGGAAAACTTGTGACGTACACACCATGTTTGAAATGCCATGTCCATAATAAGCTAACAGGGTTGAGGAGGGTGTATATGGGAATAGGCTGTCTTGTCTGTATCATTAATTTGCTAATCGCTCCTGTTGGCAATGTTTTGATGAGGTTGAGCTGTGAGGGCAAAGGAACTGAGGATTTTAGTAAGCAGTGACTTTTTTCAAACGTGGAAATCATTGTGAAAGCCATACTTGTGCCTGGTAACTCATTATTATTCTGATAAACTAGTTTTAATACGGATACAATATTTCATCACATAAATTTGATGCATAGGCTGTGCACAAAACTTTACTTTGACTATACCTTTATAGCCAATATCAGTCCCTTCACATAATAAAATGTTAGGAGGACCAGAGGAAAAAACAATGTGCCATACATCTGCAAGATTTCATGTAATTATTTTAATTACGTGAATATTAACTGAGACTAGGAGATTTAAGAATATTCAAAAGAAAATAACATTTAGTTGAAAAATTAGAATTCAGCATAGGCCGGATAAAAGAGATTCTTAGAAAAAGAAATGTGTACTTATGAAAAAGCTAAGCAAACTTTTTTACAACACCTGCTTGTACCTGTACGTTAAAGTTAAAGTCTTTTGAAATAGTCATAATTGTGGTTTCATATGTTGAAAAGACATGCACATGCAGATTTCCTATAAACCTGTAGTTTAAGCCTAAGATGACTTCGAAATTTTGATGCACACCTCAAAAGGAGAACAAATAAATTTCAAGTTTCTATTTATTCAGGTTGGGTTAGTGAGGTAAACCTGATTCAAATATTTAAGACGTACAACAACAGGTTCAAGAAATTTTTGTACAACTTATTTTTAAGGTTAACCTACCTAGAACAATCAGGTTTGTGCAGATGATGTCCAAAAAACTATCTCTGGTAAGGGGGCTGGCTTTCCTTTCTTCGTTTAAAGAAATACTGAGGTCATCATCTTTCCACAAGCTCAGTGGAAAGCGAGAGTGAATGAGACTGATAGTGACTATGTTATTTGAATAAATATCCAGAGGATTATAAAAAGTAAGATATGGTCTGCACAACCCCCTTATTTTAATTTTTAAACCCATAAAGCGAACGTTTTTAAATTCTTGCTTTGTGTATTATGTGGATGCCAATTAGTTTAACCCTTTAACTCTGACAAATGACCAAGACAGAATTTCTCTTTACAATATCAATACAATATCAAACAGACAAGTGATGGGAATAAAGTAAAATAACAGTTTGGAGATTAAAAGTTGATTCAGTACCAAATTCTCCAAACAAGCATTGTAATGTGACCTTCAAGAATGTTCTAGAAGTAGCTGTGTCGTGCTGAGTCATCCCTGAATCAATATATAAATAAAATCTATTGCAATTTTACGGAACGTTCTAGACCGTACCTATGAAAGCCGAGCTTGTAACTAGATGTAGCGAGTAGTTTAGTTGCTGTTATAGCCCGTGAGATATTCAATAAAGGTGTATGCTGCACAATAAAAGACCTCCACACTTCACGGTGTCAGGAAGTGGATTACAAAACTGAAGATAAATTTCGTCGATCCAAGCGAAGACAGAAGAAGTAATCGCGGGCGCTAAAAGAATCCAGCGGTGTTATTGGACAGACCGGAAGCCTTAACACTGCCACTTTTGAAATTTGAAGTGAATTTCGAGGTTCACACATTGAGGAAACTGCATTTCTGCGAAAGGCCAGAGCCTAACATACACTTAGCGAACGTCTCTCGAGGACAACAAAAGAACTAACAGGATGGACGATTAAAAGGACCCTCCGGTGCAAGAGAATCTTCCAGAGGCACCTCTAGCACAACCTAATGTGCCACCTAAACAGATGATGATGTACAGTCAGTTACCAACGCCACCTCCAATGAGTCTCAAGGGGAACCTGGCAGAGAACTGGACTTTTTTCAGAGAGAGTTGGGAAAGCTGTAAGATAGCAACTGAACTTGATAAGAAACCCAAACCAGTCATTTTGGAAACTCTTAAGATAGTTCTGGGAAGAGAAACTTACCAAATAGCTAAAAAATCTGCCTGCAGCTGATCGCACAGATCCTGATAGTTTCTTGCAGGCTCTGACGCAGCATTTTGAACCACAGAGGAACATTATTTTTGAGCGTTACCTGTTCAACAGTGCCAACCAAGAAAATGAAAACATGGATCAATACCTGAACAGACTGCGAAAGCTAGCGTCAACCTGTGCTTATGGCGCTCTGTGTGACGAACTGATTCGAGACAGACTGGTCATTGCATTGGAATCAAAAGCCATGAAGTCAGAAAACGACTACTCCGTGAGAAGGCTCTCACTCTCGATACAGCCTTAGACATAATTAGAGCTGCAGAAACAGCCAGCGATCAACTGAAAAAGATTGATGGAGAAATAGAAACTTCAGTACACGCTGTCAAGTACAGAGGAAAGTAGAAACGGTGAAACAATGTAAATACTGTGGAACGAACCACAATTTACGCGAGTGTCCGGCTTATGGAAAAAAAATGTCGCAAGTGTAAAATGAAGAACCATTTTGCTAAGATGTGCAGAATTCGAGATCAAGAATCTCAAAGGAGAACACAGAAAGCTGTGAAGAGCGTTTCCAAGAAACCTACGAGGTGTATTCATCGAATTGAAGAAGCCGAACCAGCAATCACTGATGATGAAGTTTACTACATGTATTCAGTCATTGACAGCAGCCGTTCTAAATACATGATTGAACTTCAGCTAAGAAGTGGACGGACAAGTAATTGGATTGAGGTAACCATGCAGATTGATAGTGGATCAGAGGCAAATTGTTTGAGAATGCCGGAAGATTTTGTAAAGATTCAAAACCGATCAGACTTGAAGAAAACTCGTGCCATTTTGAAAGCGTATAGTGGAGAACGTGTGTTTCCCAAAGGTTAAGTCTACCTTGACATCCAGATTAGAGGAAAAATAACCAGAGCAAAATTCGTAGTGATTGATGATGCTTCAAGTTAACTGTTATCAGGAAAAACATGTGAGGAGTTGGACTCCTGTCTATTAAAAGAGAATACGTGCGTAAGTGATCCTCGCAGTAATGTGCACTACTTGAGCAGTAGTGAAAATAAGGCCTGAATAAAATTCAGGCCTGTACAGGATTTACGGTAAACTCATTTTCTGACGTGAAAGGGTTGACCAAGGATGCTATTTTACAAGAACACAACTGTAGTGTGACCTTCAAGAACGTTCTAGAAGTAGTTGTGTCATGCTGAGTCATCCCTGAATCAATATATAAATAGAATCTATTGCAATTTTACGGAACGTTCTAGATCCTCGACCGTACCTATAAAAGCCGAGCTTGTGACTAGATGTAGCAAGTACTTTAGCTGCTGGTATAGCCCGTGAGATATTCAATAAAGGTGTATGCTGCAGAATGCAAGACGTCCGCACCTCATTGCGCTAGTTAATTGGTACCTTAGTACTCGGTACCGACAACTCATCACGGCTTGTTCTTCATTTGTTTAGTGCGCTAGTACGTTAGTACCTTAGTACTTGGTACGGACCAAGACCTTTTATTGTCGGTACGTGGTATAAACCTCCAAACTCTCCCCAAGATATCTTTCGGCAATTTGAGTCTTTAATCGATAAAGTGGACTCTGAAAAGAAAGACTTTCACTAGAATTACACCCACTTCGAGTACGTTGATTGACCTCTATATAACTAGTTCGCCCGAAAAAATATCAAAAGCTGGTGTAGTTCATCTCGGTATCAGCGATCATTCTCTGGTCTTCATGACTCTTAAAATCTGCTACGAGCGAACTGGTAGTCATCGCACGATTAAGACACGCGCTTTTAAAAATTTCAACCACCACCATTTCCTCGACGATGTTGCACAACAGCCATGGCATAAAATTTTTTCAGAGACAGATTCGGAAGTGACGTGGGATGTTTGAAAAAATGTTATTTATGGAAGTAGTTGATAAGCATGCCCCACTTCAAAATAAACGGGTCTCCAATAAACACTCCCCGTGGATTACATATGAACTGACTCGCAAAATTTATAAACGGAATTATATGAAGAAAATTGCTATTCAAGAAAATAGCGCGACGGTTTGAAGTAAAAAATGCCATTAAATCGAGAAAAAAACAGTATTTTACGCATAACTTGGAAGTGAATAAAATGAATCCTAGAAAAACATGGAAGCTGATTGACGACCTAAGTTCACGCAAATATGGCAGAGTACGAAATATTTCCGAAATTAAGGTAAACAACGAACCTTTTTCTTCTGCGGCTGAAATGGCAGAAGTCTTTAACGATTTTTTTGCGTCTGTTGGATCAAATTTGGCAAGTGAAATACAACCGTCAACCATTGAGCCAGAATTCTATCTACTTCCCACGGACACAATATTTTCTCTTAAACCCCCAAGCGCTAGCGCTGTATGCAGGCTTTTGAATCAGCTAGACACAAAAAAAGCCACTGGGTTGGATAGAATTCCCTGTAAACTCTTAAAACTTTCTAGCAGTATTGTCTGGTCGTCTTAAGCATACATTTTTAAGAGCTGTATAGATACTGAAATCTTTCCAAACAAGTGGAAAACTACCAAAGTTACACCGCTGTTTAAGAAAGGATCCAAGCGTGAACTAGGGAACTGTCGACCAATATCAGTATTGCCACTCGTCTCAAAAATTTTCGAAAAAAATTAGTTATCGTCAACTTTATGATTACCTTCAGGATAATAGCCTCTTGAATACGTGCCAATCTGGCTTTCGATCAATGCACAGCACGCTAACAGCGCTGCTTGAGACAACGAACAACTGGTCAATTAATATTGACAACGGTCTCTTAAATGGCGTGCTATTTATTGATCTTAAAAAGGCCTTTTGATACAATCGATCACAAAATAATTTTGCGGAAACTTACGAACTATGGGGTCGATCAAAGTGCTCTACGATTTTTTGCGTCCTACTTATGTAATAGATCCCAAAAATGCAGTGTCAATGGAGCGTTATCCAGTGCAAGTAGATTAACCTGCGGAGTTCCCCAGGGAAGTATACTGGGACCTCTGCTCTTTTTAATATATATATATATATGATTTTCCTAATTGCCTCGATATCTCCTGCGCAAAAATGTTTGCTGACGACACTAACATCACCGTCCCTGGTTGCACTTTTGCCGAACTCGAACAAGCAACAAATTCTGAACTTAACAATATTTACAGCTGGCTAAAAGCCAATAAGCTTAGTCTAAGCATCGTGAAAACTGAGTTTATGGCCATTAGTACTCGTCAAAAGTTTCTTGCAGAAAATTGTAGTGAGATTAATATCCAATTAGATGGCCATCCAATTTGCAGGGTTGAGCATGCCAAATCATTAGGTTCAATTATTGATGATCGACTTTCATGGTCTAATCACATCAAAGAACTATGCTGAAATATATCCTCGGCAATAGGTGCTCTGAGGCGCATTAGGTCCCTCATTTCTCAGTCCACTGCAGTACAAATATATAACACTTTAATCCAACCTCATTTCGATTACTGTGCCCCCGTTTGGGATGGATTGAGTTCTTATCTATGTGAGAAACTACAAAAATTGCAAAACCGGTCGAGCAGCTAGGGTTATTCTGCAAGACAACTGTGAAGTAAACTCAAGCCTGCTTCTTGAAACTTTGAAGTGGGACCGGCTATCATTAAGAAGAAGAAAGCAGAAAGCTATAATGTGTTTAAATCCCTCAACGGGTTAGCCCCAGTGTACTTGCATGATTTATTCAGTGAGCAACAAACAGACTATAACTTGCGGGATTCTTTCCGTAAGTTAAACTTATCCAAGCCGCATACTGACTATTTGAAACGTAGCTTTGGCTGAAGCGGTGCCTTACTGTGGAATTCTCTTCCTGAGAATATTAGGGCGATTAGATCAATTGGGAAGTTTAAGAAGGAAATCAACCGCGCACTTGAAACATTCGATTCCCACTCAACAATCTTGTAAATCAGTTTTTATAGTTATTTTAATTTTTACAAATGATTGTAATTAAAATACTATTAGTATAACTGAAGATTCTTAACCGAGTTTAAATAAAGATTTACTACTACTACTACTACTACTACTACTACTACTACTACGGACGACTCATCACGGTTTCTTCTTCCTTTGTTTAGTACTCGGAACAGACACTTAAACAAAAGAAGAACAAGCCGTGATGAGTTGTCAGTACCGAGTACTAAGGTACTAACGTACTAGCGCAATAAACAAATGAAGAACAAGCCGTGATGAGTTGTCAGTACCGAGTACTAAGGTACTAACGTACTAGCGCACCAAACAAATGAAGAACAAGCCGTGATGAGTTGTCAGTACCGAGTACTAAGGTACTAACGAACTAGTGCACTAAACAAATGAAGAACAAGCTGTGATGAGTCGTCATTACCGAGTATTTCAGTACTAACGTACTAGCGCATTAAAAAAATGAAGAAAAAGCCGTGATGAGTTGTCAGTACCGAGTACTGAGGTACTAACGTACTAGCGCAATAAACAAATGAAGAACAAGCTGTGATGAGTCGTCCTTACTGAGTACTACAGTACAAACGTACTAGCGCACTAAAAAAAATGAAGAACAAGCCGTGATGCGTTTTCAGTACCGAGTGCTAAGATACTGGTGCACTAAACAAATGAAGAACAAGCTGTGATGAGTCGTCCGTACCGAGTACTACAGTACTAACGTACTAGCGCACTAAACAAATGAAGAACAGGCCGTGGTGAGTTGTTCGTACCGAGTACTACAGTACTAACGTACTAGTGCACTAAATTAACGAAGAACAAGCCGTGATGAGTTGTCCGTACCTGGTACTAAGGTATTAATGTACTAAAAAAATGAAGGTGCCGTGGTGTGCGCCTGTACTAACCAGATGAGCAACCTGTGGTGGGCGTTCATAACGACTACTACATTATTAATGCACTGGCGCCTGTAACAAACGAAAAAAAAGGCAAAAAGACAATGCGAGTTCCCGTTCTGAAAGCGTAAAACATAAGCCACTGATTGACGCAGAACTCACTGCGAACACACAGGACACTCAAAGTTTACCCACTATCTTTCCTGAGTTTCCTTTTAAGAGGACACGTGCTCCGCTTTTACTGTTGTCCGTTTTTCATTCATTTTCTTTTTGGACTGAGATGGGGTTGAGGTTTATAAAATGGAAAAAACAAACAAACAAAAAGGCTAACATCTAGCCATCTTGACTAACGCTGAACAAAACTTGGAAAATCAGTAATTTACTCTAACACAAGAGAAAAAGATCAGTGCAACGCATTGTCAAATAAATGCTCACAACTTGGATGTTTTCTTTGTTTCAACTATTGTTACAAAATGCCAAATATTTTTTCTCGTTTTACAATACTATGTTGCTTAAAAGAGCAGGTAATGAAAAATGTCAGCTGGCAAAAAGCACCTTTAATTTTTATTGTGGAAATAAGGTGGGCGATTGCAAGCAGGAAAGATGGGCACTAAGGTAGTCAATCAAACTGACCTCACCTTGCTAGTCATTTGATAAATAAACGTAATGTCTCTATTATCTGTGTATGAGTTCTTTTTCTAAAACTGGAAATGATACTTTTGTCCAATATCACACCTTGAAGGTAACAATTTCAAACTTATGAATTTCTTTTGGCTGCTTTTCATCAGAAATCCCAAGTTAGGGTGACTGGGAAAACACTTTCCTTTTTCAGTTGCACTCAAAACTCCGGAGTGAATTTGTGTGGTGTTAAAACCTTCCTGGGGAGGAAAGAAGGGCGGAAGGGAGGGAGGAAGGAAGAAGTCCCTGTGAAGGGAGGGATGTCTTTAGATTGATATCACATAAAGAAGCAACTATTTAGACCAATCAATTTTATTAATATCTTCCACGATATTGTTAATTTTTTCTTACCACAAAACTTTGAAGGTTCCGATGCGAGCGCTCAGTGAAGCAAAGAGAGAATCTGGAAGCAAAGAGAGAATCTGGAAGCAAAGACCAACAAGATTGGGCAAAATATCGTGGGATTCAGTTCCAATTTACATCCCACTTTCCCATTCGTTCCATTCTTCCATTGAGAGTGACGCTTGCAAACCCAGTTGACCGACTGCGATAAACTATGTGTGAGTGGTAAAACCCCGGTCCCTGCATAGTGTGCAGGATCTTTTTGTTACTCAGCGAAGGGGGCCTGAGATGTTGGGCTCAGAATTAAGATACTGGAAATAATCATTGCTTTATGTTTTTCTTGAGACTTGCTTTGTGTGAATGATTTGCTCTTTGAATAATCTCAATCAACATAACTTTTCCTCAGGATGGAGAATGTGCACACGCCTTAATCCTGTTTTTCTTTCCCTCGCTTTCAGATGAAGCAGGGTGGCGGTATGACAGGGACATTGGTGATCCTAAGGTGTGGTCTTATTACGCACGTTTTTAAACCTCCATTGTAAATTACCATTTCTCGTTCACCACTTCCAAAATTTCGTATCATTTTGGCATTAATTCTTTCGAAATTGCTGTTCCCAGCCTTATGTAGGATGCATGTCACCCAAGAATCTAAAAGGTAAATGTAAGCTATATCGAGGATAAAGTTCTCTTTAGTTCAGGTGGATAAAATCCAACCACTTTTACAGAGGTTCTTTGGCTTGACTCCTTTTCCTGATATTTTTCTGCCCCAGATACAACTGAACGTAGCATTTTCTCTATAGACAATGTATATCACTAACTTAGCAATTTAGCCAATACACCACTTTCCCGCTTCCTTAACATACAACCAAAAGACCGACGCTCTTCACTTTTCTGTGGAAATCTTTCCCTCAGTCCCTTACGATTACAAGTTGCTCGCAAATGTAACACAAGAATTGATCAACCAAATCTCTTAGCTGAAGAACACTTCAATCGAGTGTCGAAACTAATAAAATATTGCATCAGTTTTTCCTAACTTCGCTACGTAGTTGCCCCAGAAACCTTTTACCGTACTCTGAATCAATCAGGTGCAAAACTTGACCAATCGTGACTTTTCAACTCGTGTCTTCCCGTGCTTCAAGGAGTGCACTGGTTTTTTTCTTTGAGCTTTCATAAGCGCTTTGCGATATTTACCTTTACTCTGATTGGCTATTAAGTTGTGTTTATTCAGATATAGAATTTATGACAATCAATCGCAAAACGCTCTAATTGTAAGTAGAGGAAGCGACAGACCATGGCTGCAGGAAGATTCATGCGTCAGGGAGATTTGCTTACTACCATCTTACTGGCACTCTAGAGCATGTCAGGTTGTTTTTTGGTTATGGATTACAAAATTTTGCTCCCAAACGCGAATATCACATGCATCTTACGAGACTCTCTCATAGCACGCCGAAACGGTTTGTCTATGCAATTTTTATTTCTTGGTTCTGTCTTCAGTTCTGACCGAACCTGGGCTCGATGGCGGAGCGTTGATAACAGCGACTCAAGATCAACAGATCAAGGATCAATTGCGGAAAAACACAGACAGGTGCGTGTACTTACACTATTTTAGGGTTATATGGTTGTATGGTTATATGGTTGGAGGGTTATATGGTTGTAACCTCGATTGCGCGACTCTTGCGGAATTCTTCAGATTCTTGTAAGGAAATCAAGAGGCTGTATGGTTATGAGGGCAACATTGTTTTCACCGACAACAAAGATCAAAAGGTTAAGACCTTTAATCCCTTAAGTGCGACAGCCGAGACCTTGTTGGGTACTGGCCATGAAGGAACCGTTGATGGAACTGAAGAAAGCTGCTCATTTACACAATTTCATGCAATCTGTTCCTTGTAGAAAATTTTTTTTGTTTCCGATATAGCTGCTGAAACAATCAAACTAGCTTCGGGGCTTACTGGTAAAGTGTCCTTTCTTCGCAACCTCGAATGTCTCTATGATAGTTTTGGAATTGGTGCACATACGATCGACGCGGTCCAATTATCTCTTCAAGATGCTGTGTGCAATGTTTCATCTGTAAATGCTTATATTAAAAACACAGTCGCTTAAGTAAGGCAGCACTATAAAATGAAAGAAACGGCAACAGTAAATGGCCCGGAAGGAACTGTTTCCAGCAAAACACAGGAGTCATTGGTGCTTCTCGAAAGAGGTATGGAACAGCTACGAGATAACGTTAAGAATGTAAATGAGGACTATCTTGGTGACATTGACCTGCGTACGCTGCTAACAACTCAGGTGGAGAACCTTCATGCAGTCTCCCACTTCAAAAACGAGACTTTCACCGCTCTTCAGTATGCTCAAGACTTTGGAACAATTTTAAAGGAATCTTTAAAGAGAACAACGAAGTGGGGTGCGAAGTACTTCACACTTGAGAAGTCTTATTATCCAGTGCCTAAATCCAGTGTGGAGTTACGGGACGTAGATTTGATGAAACCTCCTCCAGCTGATAACGTTGACCCCAAAATTGAGGCAGCCATGAAGGAATTGGTTGACAGGTATCGACCTGTCAAGGACGGTAAGAAGCGAATCAACAAAAGACAAAGCGGGAGCCCTGCCGCCAGCCGTATATTCCAGTACGCCATCGTGTACTAGAGTAACATTCCAAGAGGATGTTTAAGATGATCCAGGGACAGACAATGAAGAACGAGTCGACCAGGATACAAATATTCCACGAGCTACAAACGAAGTACCGAGAATCACCTTTGTTGACGAAAGCATGCTCGGAGTTGTCGCAGTTGGTGACTTGACAGACCTCCCCGAGCAACAGTATGAATTCGACACCGACTCGGAGAGCGATGCGGATAATGATACAGTACCATTGTTGACCATTATACATTGTGAGCACTGTAGCCGATCTTATTGGTAAAAGAATATTCTGTTATTGCATTCATTACTAGTCAAATTTAAACACTCATATATGTTAACTCTCATTTTCCTTGTAATTTTCGTATTTATCTCTTTTTGTTTACAGTGCAGATACACCAACCAGGACCCTCTCACAAAGCCAACCAATAATACTGAGGTATTCATACAACGGATGACAGTCCGTACATTTGCTTAATTTTACTGTTTATTTCGATGTTCTATCCCATTGGCTGTTTGATTTAAATATCGTAATCTGATTTGTTACTAATATATTCTCTCTAAGTGGTCACGGTTGGTGAATCCTCGCTGTAAAAGCGCTTTAAGAATAGAATTGTTATGAGTTATACAAGCCAAATCTGCGGTAGTCTTCAAATATCGTCGGTCTTAAGTCTGTGGACATCTTTGGCAGTCTCTGTGGACATCTTTGGCAGTCTCAGTGGACATCTTTAGCAGTCTCAGTGGACATCTTCGGCAGTCTTTGGACATCTTCAGCAGTGTTCGGACATCTTCGGCAGCCTTCAGACATCTTTGACAGCTTTCGGAAATCTTCGGCAGCTTTCGGATATCTTCCTCACTCTTCGAAAGTCTTGAAATAATCCCGAATTATTGGAAAATGGCCAAAAAAACCTCTTTGAGACAATAAACATAGGCCCAACATTGATATTTCCTCTTTTAGGGTGTGGTTTGTTTGTTTATGGGAAAAAAAAATAATGTTACAACGAATTTTTTAATGTTAGTGTTAAATGGCTGAAAATTAACTGTTAAATGTTATACAGTCAAAAAAATAGGTGTTTAGTGTTATCGAAGTACCCCCATTCAGACCCTCTTGTAAATGGGCATCAGCTGAACATTATGCTCAGAGCTGATCCATCCAAACTTAGTGCATGCTGCAGCTCGTTCCTCCTTCATTATTGCCATTGTTATTAGCACTGCCACCATTAATACCATCATTCTTATTATTATTGTTGTTGTTATTATTATTGTTATTATTATTATTAATATTATCATTATTACCATCCTTATTTTTACTATTTTTACTCGTGGAGGAGCGGTATAGTTAAGTAAGTAATTTTCCTTTACCATGTTTTATAGCCTTTGCCACCGGACTCTGTGGAGTTCCGAGCCATCAAGTAAACGACCCGTTTGTGGGGCCAAGGCAGACCTAATGTTGTCGCCGACATGCTTTGTGGTTGGGAAGACCACTTAAAAACATCCAACCATAGCAAGCTTTAAACAGTGCGGTTGCTCGGTCCAAAACAAAATAAAAATTCATTGCTTAGCGGAAAGTTTATGACGATAAACGCAATAATAGCGAAATTAATTTCAGCCAATTAAGGACACAAACACCCTTTATTAAGTGGGAGCTAGTTGATTTTCTTCCCTTTCTTATATCTACTGTGTATCGAGTTTAATTTAAGGATCAATCTTGGGACAAACTTCCCATCTGAGGTCAAATGACGGGTAATGAATGTTAGTCACAATAGGGAAGGATAAAAGGATGCAAAAAGTTCCACCTGGGCACCTTCCAATCAAGACAAGCTCTAGAACACAGATGTTACCGTGCACTTATGAAGGAGGAGGGAAACTTCCATTTAAATAACACTGACATATGTTACCATTAAGCGAGCCTATGAGTGTTCGTGAAGCTCTCTGTAAACAGTAAAAGTGTAATTATATTTGTATAGAATATTTTGTACAATTTGTATTGTAGAAAATCTGATTTCAACTGTAAAAGAAGGAGCAAAATATGACTGCAATGTTCTGAATTCCTTACTTTTCGTATTTTCCAGTAATCTTTAGGATTAATTCTTTACATTCTGTCGCTGTTTGACTCCGTTCTGGGCTAGGATTGCAACAAGATATCATAACCTTAGTCCACCCTGCTGGAGGAGCGACGCTGCCGTCCTCTTTAGGGCCTCCAGATAGATAACCTTCGACCTCTGTCGGAGGAGTGATTTCTTCACCGCTCTCAAAATGGTCGGTAAATATTTCTTTACCGTACCACATTTCCCACACCATGATGCCAAAGCTGTACATATCCACTTCTGAGCCATACGGGATGCCTTTTCTTACTTCCGGCGCCACCTGAAAGCAAGGCCCCGCATTGGATACCCGTAATCAAGCTTTCAAACTGCGCCCAACCAAAGTCTGCAATTTTGATGACTTTGTCTTTTGAGATCTGCACACAAGGAAAGACAGCATTTCAAATTTGCTAGAGGCCTAAATGCTCTAAAACGGAAATAAATAGTGGAGTAGTAAACGCCATATTCCGCAAGGGATTAACAAGTAATACGAGTGGGTATTTCGCTCATTGCGCAACTCGCAAATACTACAAGTAACATATGTTAAACCACCAAACAAGGTGTATTAATTTACCTGTTGGGTTACGCCTTACGTCGGCTCACAATTCTAAGTGTTCCTCTCTAAGTTGCATGAAATTGTTATTAAAGGGCAAAAAATAAGAATACCATGGGAAACTCGAGGCTATTTCATTGCTTTTGCTATAAAGATAAAGTTAAATAAAGAGCTTTTAAATTGCTAAAACTAAAAATTAAACGATCAAAAATCTCGTCATTGCATGGATTTGATGTCGATATTTGATATTCAAACACCTACGTTTGAACTTGTTCTTTTTCTACGGGGATTCTCTGAGCGACGTAGGGGGTTGAGATTTCAGCGAGAACATTTTATTGTATCATTAAAATGACAGTTTGGATCCGAATATTGCACATGTACATGGTATAAGTTCCGAAAATAGGGCATATCTCTTACACTCCTCTCGCGCGTACGAGAAAAAATTCAGTTACTGCTGCGTGGCTTAAGTTTCTCAAGGCCAAATGTTTGTTACTATGGAATTGCTGAAGTACGGCAAATAGAAGTAAATCTAGGCAAACTGCAACTGAACGGAAAGTAGTCTTTGATTAAAGGTAGAAGTACGTGTATGGGCAATAAGAGATTGCTTATAGATAATTTTAAGAATATCTGTCATTGAGGCAGTGATACTTAATGTTTGAAAGCGTTTGCATTGGTGATCACTCGTGGTCGATTTCAAAAGGAACGTTCCTTTCTGGTGTTTTCCAAACTTGGAACAACTGATTATCATGCATAGAGTAGTTAGAATATGGAAAATTCGATTAAAAAATTGATTTGCTTCCCGTGTTTACCTCTAAGGTACTCTTACTCCGAGTACTAATTCCTCTCTGAGTTTCGTGTTATTGTTATTACCGAACGAAAAGGAATATTACCGAAAACTAGAGCCTGTTAATTTGCATAGGCAATAGTAGGCGTTCAAATTGCATGTACTTAAAAACTTATCTCTTAAGAGGTCAGTGTTTTGTTCTCGCCGCCATCGTTTGATTCCTTCTAATGACAGGGGTAGCGTTAAAAAGCGTCAATAGATTCTAAAAAAAATTAACTTCGAATCCAGATATTAGCTTACCTCGTTAAGAGGTCCGTATGTTGTTTCGCTGCCATGGTGAGCTTAACTGTTGCAGATTCCTACTAATGATATGGGTAGTGTTAAAAAGTATTAAGAGATTCCAAGAAACGTAACTCCGAATCCGTCTCCGATTCTTGATTGTGAATTAGTTGAAATCATTGAACATAATCTTTTACTGCGCCTTACTTACTGTGCAAACCAAAGAAGCAGTGACGGAGAGGTGTCGCACAAACGACCACATCCTGAACTAGCTCGAATGGAAAAGGAATGAGGGAGGTTGACCTTATTTAGACCTGTCAACATCAATGGATATCAATTGATAGATATCATCATCGTAAAGGATCTATCACGAAAATAACACATCCGCCGATCAGCTAAATGTGCTCAGGAAGCAGAAGCTACATGAATGTAAGGAGCAGGGGAGTCGCATTTGATTGTTTTTCATTAGAATTTACCACGAAACTGCGCGCGATTTCGAATTTCTTGATTTATATTAAACACATGCGATCCCGTTACGCGTCTGTTTAAATGACATCTGTACCTTTTGGATAGGATTTCAATAGCTGTTTAACGCTATGATTTTTAGTTATAGTGAGTCGGCGGTCACGATATCGAGTCGCGCAACCACTTTAATATTAGCGGAGCTCGCAGAGCGTAGCCCCATAACTATACAAAATAGTAGTAACCCATCAAGTCCAAAAAATTTGGTTGTACGACCGTACGACCGTACAAGGTGCTACTTTTAGCATGCGCGGCCAACTGTACCACGGGCACTATCTTAGCCATTACGTAATGGAAGGGCGAGGGAGTAGGTAATGCGCAGGCGCGATTGCGTGCGTAACTTGGATATCCATTAGTGTGCGCCAAGAGACACCGTCAGATGACGATAAAGTGCGCATACTCGAACTACGAGCTGCAGTGTAGCGTACTGCGGGCACACGGTTAGGCATTGCACGAGGGCTTCACGTGAGCCAGCCGATGAAATTTGCTACCCACGTTTTTAGCGGGAAATCAAACTGGTCAGGATGTAGTTGAACAGTAATTCTCAATATTTTGCAATTTCTAAACAACTCGTAAGACAACAATACCGGCAGAGTTAAGCTTTGTCAACCGGGGGAAATTGTTATAATTCAAGTTCGTGGAGAGAGGGTTTTAATTGAAAATAGGCTGGATATAAAGAGACAGAGCGACCAATGAAAGCAACAAGTAAACGGCGTAAAGCGAGTCCAGAAAATCGCGCAAGAAAGTTACAAAGGACGCCAAAATAGGCAGAATACGGCGAAAGGAACAAGAAAGAGAACAATAAAGAACATAAGTAAAAAGACGAGTTTTTAGCGAAGAGCAACTCGAGAAGGAAATACAAAGTCGCTTCTGAAAACAGACAGAAAAGAGGTCATCAACAAAGAGAAGCGAACTGCAAAGGATCCGCGAAAGAAGAGGAGGTAAGTCGTGTCCTATCTGGATTTTCTCTTACGCTAAGACTCAGAAAAAAATTCAAACTTTTTTTTACCAATCGTCGTTTGATATTAGCTTCAGTTTTTAATTCAACTGATCACGTTTCGGTTAAACATTGACTCTGGCATTCATCGCCTAAAAACTCTTACGCCGATTCATCGCTCGAATAATATTGCAAAGTGTTCGTATTCTTCAAGTTATTTCTTGTCCTTTCGTTTGAAAGTTTAATACAGTCGTGGTGTTATGGGAAAAGAAGTTATCTTACGTATTTTGTTTTGCCTAGAAAGTTTTTAAATGATGTCGAACGGCGAGCGCAAGTTTCTACTTTTTTTCTCTTTAGTTAATTATCGCAGGATTTACTCTATTCATTTGAAAAATTTGCGCTTTCCCGAAGATCTGTTGTTTTACCCTAAGAACGAAGTAATGGCCTTTCCCAAAGTTAAAATAAAATGGGATTGAGTCAGCGATGTGCATGTTTACATTATGGCTAACGCGGTAATTTGATTTTGACGATATTGTCATGTGAGAACCCGTCAAACATTTGAGAATCAAATTACGGACCGCAAATGTGTGGGGCAAACAAACTCACGGGTAAAATGGAGATGGTTCTACAGCGGGATGAATGAATTTAATTGTTTGGTTGTCGTACTTTTCAGCGCTATGTTTTCATGCTTTCTACTCAATTCGTTCGAACTTCAGGAAATGGTTTGTGTCACAAAACATGGAGCCACTTTCTCTTCGCTCAACATCTCGAGGCGTTATGCGGGTATCAGCGGCCATCCCGAGGGGTCGACCCCCGGGCAACCCAAGGGCAACCCACGGGCTTAGCAGGGGATTTGTAGCAAAGGCATGCCCCGCACGCGGGGCATTAGAGCGCTTTTGCGTTTTTGGCAAAATACCCCGGGGCCATACCTACAGGATTTGCACGTAATCTGCTGTCTCAAACACTGCAGGGAAAGCTATGTGCGTTTGACAAATCGGGAAATCTTGGCGTCTTTTATTTGTCCTTTGCAGTTTATTTTCCTGTGTACCATGGTCAAGTATTGTGCTGTTGCTCTGTACCGTAATGGGAGTAAGAAACGACCTGATCTCAGTTATTTTTGCTTTCCTACAAGGCCCAATGAGCGTAAGAAGTGGGAGGTTTTCTGTAAGCGAGCGGATAAAAAATTCAAGACACTCGGCGATCCAAGAATCTGTTCATTGCATTTTAAGGAAAGCGACATCGAGATATCAATTTCATACGGTTAGTTCGCATTCGAAGCGTCTTGCCGATAGGAAGAGACAGTGTGATGAACAACCGCAAGCCAAGAACGTTTGCCCCAGAAAGCTCGAATTTGAGGACTCCATAGAGACTTGTGTGGATTTTAGTGCTGATGTGGCTTCAGTAAACCATGATCACTCGTACTTTTGCATCGAGGAACAGGCAACACCGACTATATGTTGCCCAGGTTGCTCCAGGGGTGGGGGTATTTGTCCCAATTTTTTGCCCTACCCGAGGGGCTTTAGCATGTATTTGTCACGGCAGCTGTGACAAATGCCCCTGGGTGCCCGGGGGTCGACCCCTCGGGATGGCCGCTGATACCCGCATTATGATGAACATGCTTGCGATACGATTTTTTTTTTTCTTATACTGGAAACTGAAGAATTAATCTCTAAAATTGGTAGTCATCATTTTGCAAGAAGCGTCCGAGCTGTGATCGTGCAATTAATCGGGGTTCTGGCAATTTGACCTCACAAGCGCGCTGGTAAACACATGGTTCGCTTAAATAATTGTTGTTTACAGTTATCGAATTCAAGAGCAGTTTTTGAAAGTCTGTTTCTGTAACCTTCCTGGACAGTTTCTGTTAAATTCATTGAGGTTTAGTCTCGAAATTCCATGAGCGATTATGAATGATAGATTCGTATCGGCACCATAATTTAGGGAAATTTTGTCAACATATTAACAGATTACAATTCACAAACCATTTCTGTAACCTACTTGGATATTCTCTCTTAGAGTAATTGAGTCACACCCTCGGAATTTCATCAGTAATTGAGAACGACAAATCCGTATATATAGCACAAGTGAAGCACATTTTAAACTTTTATACGATTGTAGGAAACTATACTTAATTAACTCTCGATAAATTGGCCTGACATAACTCGATGATTATTTTATTATTTTGTAGCCCCAAAAGCCCGGCTTGTGACTCTGGAGGTACTGAACTTGATGTATTTGATACACAAGGCACCCTTTAAGGAGGAAGGTTAGAATATAATTGCTTTTATGACCATATATTGCGCTCGGTTAACATATGTAGATAATTACTTAAAAAATACTTATTATAGCTGTATTCAGAAGCATAGACATGTAGACAATATGGTTCTGCTTTATTTTATTGTAAGGGGTTTCTTTTTATGTAACATGTATCCATCCTTTAATTTCCTCCTTAACCTGCCTGCAAATAATTGAATTTTATGTTTGAATTCAAGATAAAACAGAAGTCTTGCAGAGTTCTCATTCGAGATGGAATTCAGGTGAGAACATCAGTAAGCAAGTTAAAATCATATGCTTCTCCTGAATCTTTGATTTTATTGCCCTGGTTTTTTCCAGAAACCCTATTTTATATCTCTGTGTGACAGCTAATGATTAAAACCTCAGTGAATAGATATGCTATATTTTAGTAGTTTTTTAAATTCTATCTTTTTGTTTTTGGCATTTACTATTTTAAAATTCATAAATGGCATTCCCTTTTCATCCTCAGTTGTAAAGAGATGTTGCACATTTCATCCTCAGTTGTAAAGAGATGTTGCACATTTCTTTAACTAAAATATGAATTATGAAGTCAACTGAATTTCAATGAGTTTGAAACTTCATTCTACATAAGAACACTTTACTGGCTTATACTGTTATATTTATTTGCTGCCTTTCTGTTACAAATAATTACCATATGTGTCTCAACCCTTTAACACCCAAAATTTCATGAGTAATCCTCCTTACTTTCTGCCATACAATTTATGTGATGTTAAATTTTAGAACTCCCAAGATGTCATTAGTAATTCTCCTAACTATCTCCTTTACAGTTCTTGTAATGTTAGTTTGGAGGATTTAGTATTGGATCATCTTATAATCCCCTAACCGATATTTTTCTTTGTTCTCATCACTTGTCTGCTTGATAATGTTTTGATATTGTAAGGACAAATCCTTTCTTGGTCACTTATGGGAGTTAAAGGGTTAAAATGGGGGATTCCAACGTATTGTAATGATTGAAATCTTCTTATGCTTTCAAATGTACCGTTAACAAAAAAATGTGATGAGAATCTGATGATATGAAACACTTGCAATGGAAAAACTTGTTGCTGGTAGCTTATGTCTTTAATGCTTAAATTTTCATGGGAAATGCTTTTCTTTGAAAGTGGGAATACAGACGTTTTTAAAGCTGATAGAAGTCAGCTGTTTGCAAATAATAAAAGGCAAATTGACAATCGTACCTTAGTGCTTGACATGCTTCACTCATACATGTCAGTTGTGTGTACCTACCATTGTAGAGGTGTCTTTAAAAAGGTTTTTTTTTTTGTTACACAGGGCAACCTTCAGGGTGGAAGAGTAGAAGACCACAGAATCATGTTTACTTGGCATTTGTACTTAATGCAGTCATATATTCAAGCAGTAATCTACATATATAACTGATTACATGATGTCTTTAACCCTTTACACTCCAATATCAGAATTCATATTCTCCAAACTGTTCTGTATATATTTCCTTATGTGCTGGCAAGGAGAATTTGTTTAACAATCAAGAGTTTCTTCAGTTGATTATCATTTCCTTTATTCTCATGACCTTAATGTGTGGCTCAGGGGTGATATTGAATGGAGAAATTAGATGCCAGTCACTCTCAGGGATTAAAGTGTTATTAGCTGTACACATTTTTATGTATATGTTCCTCGCATTTGTTGGCAACAATATGTAACAGGATGATCATGCTGAAGATAGTCTAAAAAAGGATTGAACTCCACTGTAAGAATTAGGTAACTAATTTGGAAACTTTAGCACTTGGTACATACACCATGGCTTGCAATTCTGATGATTACAGTTTGCTGAGGTAATTGAAATGTTAGTCCCCGTGCAGGAACCTTCCACTTGACCTGTACAGTCATGTGCTATGAGATAACTGTAGAAAAATGCATTTGTGTTGGCAGAACTATTGTGAATAAAGTACCACCTAGAGACAAAAATAAATGATTTCCTGTAAGCATGAACACTTTTGGAGAAGGTATGGTGGTAAATGACCCTTCTTTTGCTACGATGCATAGGGTCTGATGATTGTCATGTATATCTTTTAGCTTTCAAACTTTCAACTTTGTATTAATTGTAGCTGTTTACTATGTCTTAATTCTCTGTACCATAAGCCCTCAAAAGTTGAAGCAGGCAAGTCGGATCATGTGTACTATAGGTGGACTCGGTCGACATATCGGGCGACAGTCGACCGATATATCGGTCAACTTGACCGATACTTGACCGACACTTGACCGATACTTGACCGACACTTGACCGATACTTGACCGATTCACGACCGATACTTGACCGATACATGACCGATACTTGACCGATACATGACCGATACTTCACCGCTACTTCACCGATACTTGACCGACACTTCACCGATACTTGACCGACACTTCACCGATACTTCACTGATACTTGGCCGATAATTCATTGCCCCCCGGGGGTAAGGGTAAAATCCAGGGTTTTATCCACGATAAAAGATATAAAACTCTAATAAGTAATATGATTACCTCATAATTTACATGTAAATTGCGTGTCTGGAATCCAGTTTAAAATTTCTCTTGTGGCGGCCATAGCGCGTATCGTCTCCGGCAGCGAATTCCAAGTCCTTACAGCGGCGAAGTAACGAAGAGACCTTAGACCATGTTTTGTACATCTTACTTTAGGTATCAAAGCATATTTGTGCCCCTTTAATTACGATGCGTGTTCTTTACTTGAAATGAATTATCTGTAGTGGTGGGTGTCTTCTTTTGAAAACATCTGTCTATCGTAATTAACATATCTTGGGTGAGACGACCCTTTAATGTGTTTTGTAAACCAATCAAATTGAGCATTCTTTCTTAATGAAGGGTCTTTGCTATAAATACATGTCATACCTAAGTGCACGGTCCTTTACCCTCTCTAGTTTTTCAAGTATATTCAACCTATTGACTTTGCCTGTTACTTTTCCGGAGATAGATGTGGTGTGAGAATTAAGGATCTGTGTTCACTTACAGTAGATCAAAATTATGAGATATACAACGCACGATGTTTATTGCGTTGGAGACTTACTACACCCTTTTCAAAGGTTAGGTTATATTTGGTTTTATTATCTGTGCTTTGGAAGCTTATTTCATTGGACAATGAATGGCATTTAAACTTTTTTTCCGCCGCCGCTGTCATTATTCTTTAAAAAAAAGTGTCACCGTCTGTCGATAAAGAGCACACAATTCGACTATTTAAAGGGTTAAAAACCTCCAGTTTGAGACATGACGGCAAACGGGACGTCGGTAGAGTGAACTCGCAATACTTCCAGCCGCACTCATAAAGTTTTGATTTCTATTTCATTCTATATCAAGCGCGTGTTTTTAGTAAACGTCAAAACAATTCTAACACTGTTTGTTCCCATTGGACCGCGAGTAAGGAAATTTCATTTTCCGATGATGTAGTGTTCAACGCTGGTGTACTAAATGGTGGTGACGGTAAAAAATGTAGATCGTATTAGGTTCCGTAACTTTGTAAATCCACTTTATAGGGATACAACTGTTTCGAGATATTTGTCCGACAAAATGGAGCAAAACAATGGCTGTGTGCAAGTGTTTTAAAAAACATTGGTTAATTTCCTTACTGTCCTCCGTAATACAAGATAACTGGTAACTACAGTTTGTCATCCAAAAAAAAATTACATTCCTGAAACTCAAATGGGAAATGGTTTTTGATCGCATGCATTTTAGCGAAAGCTTAATTGACTTTCTTTCCTTTGATTTGTAAAAACAAAGTAAAATGCGAGAAATTGGACCTTTCTCGGAAACCTTCGATTTTTTTTTACTGCTCGGTGTATTCATTGGTTCAAATGATATAGATATAGAATGTGAACCGCGAAGCACCCGTAATATAAATTATAATTTTTTTTAAATAAATATTTGGGTGCTGGAAGAAGGAAATACTGCCGATACAATAAATCCCCCTGGGTTACTACCCTTTTAAGGGAAATTTGGGAGTCCTCACGGGGCAAAGAAAATTTGACCAAGTGGGGATTGAAGCCACGACCTCCGAATTAGATCTACCGACTGAGCTACGAGACCAGCACGAGAGCAGGTCGGGGTAAATTAGGTAGTCAATCGCGATAAATGTGCAAATGATATCATATGTACAAAACGGGGTAGTGTGGGGAGAAATTAGCATTTGAGGGTGTGTTTGCGTGTGCTTCGTGTGAGCCTATTGCTGCATAAAATGGAAATAACATAAATTAATAATAAGAAATACAATGAAAATAAAAGAAATGAGAAATAATGAAATATATATTATAAAAAAAATAATAAAATAATACATATCTCGTTTCGCTCCAGGAGTCTTTGTGTGGGTAGTTATTTGAAGTTGCCCAACCCCCTACCCACGGGAAAAACTGAAAACTTCAAACATTTTCCACCCTAGGGTCACAAGGGCCGATCTTGTCCCGGGTATTACCTCGGGAGGGTGGTAACCGTAGGAAATCAGCGTTGTTGTTCAGCCTACAGGATTGAATAGTATTTGAATTTATTATTAGTTTTGTTATTGCTATTTTATGCAGTAATAGGCTCACAGGAAGCATTAAGGAAGGTCTCTTCCCAGCCCCCCCACCCCCATCACACACGCAGACACACACACCCTCAAATGCTAATTTCTCTCCATACCGAGCAGTGAAAAACAAATCGACGATTTCCGTTAAAGGTCCAATTTCTTGTATTTTACTTTGCAGATTTCATGCGTATTACCCACATTTGACCGTATGTTATCTGTGTGTTACTCCATGTATTCTATGTTACTTTTATGTTACTCATATGTATCTGTGTGCGCCCGTATGACTCGTAATTACTCGTATGTACTTGTATGTTACTCGTAGTGTTCGTGTGGTGTTTTAGTCACTATCCTTTGAAGATCAATTGAACAAATGTAAGCTTATTTGCACCTTATCTTCTTCTCGCGAATGGCTATAGCACGTTTTATTCTCTTCTCTTCCATCCCAGCAAGTCGATCTCACCGTAGTGACTTCAACAGAAAAATAGCGCCATCCGAATTATTCCCAAAATCTTCGGCAAAACCTGTAGCCAGATTAGAGCCAAAATGCCAAAAACTGTGCGCATTTTACCTTGAAAATGTTAACAATTAATGTGTCATCAAGAAATGTGCCCATAAAGAGATTCACCTCGATGCCTCGTATACATTGTATTTCATCACACAAATCCTAACTTCCTACAAGAATACCTTAAGGAATTCATTTGGAGAAGATGGCGTGGTGAGCTTCACCTGATGGAGGACATTGCAGAACAATATCCACTTTAAATACCCAGAGGTGGGGGTACTCCCATATACATGTTTGTGCCGCGGGATAGGGTATGGTTTTGGCGGTTATCGTTTTTCCTCTGTTAGCATTGTGTTTCCGTTGTGATCTTTAGATAGGATATGTAAATTGTATCGGCTAAAATTGCAGTGTGTAAATGGCCAGCTAAACCAAAAGAAAATTCCGCTAAAATTGTCAACAAAGCGATTTTATCTAGATTTGTGTTTTGCCGCGCGTGGTTAGCCGTTGTTTGGTTATTGTTTTTCCTTGAAGAGGGTGTCATATTTCGTGTTTGGACAATTCTTGTTTGTTTCATCCTTAAAGTGGGACAGGGTTCAAGACTCTTCGAGGCACACACTTATTCAAAATTTACGGGAGTACCCCCCCCCCGAAACGGGACAGTTCCTGTGACCTTAGTGCAACATTGGTGCAATTTGGTATTTTTTTCAATTTTAGACTCAGAAGCATATACGGTAAAAACCCGCTAATAGGAACCTAATTTTTTCCAAGTAAGGCTAAGAAGGTTATTATAAAAGATGGTGCTTAACTGGAAAATTTGGCTACTCAGGTTCTTTAACAGGTTCTTGTTTTCAAATAGACTGCGAGCAGTCTCTTTTGCTGTGAAATCCCACTGGAACGAACGGGGAAAAAGCGGACGTGATCGACGAGCGATGAGGGGCGAGGCCGTGATCTGCGAGCAGCAGGGGCGCCAGTCACAGCGAAAAGAGATCGCAGCTTGGCCGCTCACCGCTCGTCGATCGCGCCCTCTGCTCGCAGTCTAGTTTTCAAAATAAATGAGTTGTTTGTCATTGGAGGGCGTGGCCTATTTTTGGTATTGTATGCATAATATGTTAAAAATCCAAGCATATATTTACCAAGTTTACAACAGTTCGGGCCATAACCATTTCTGGATATCGGTTTCGAGCTTTGTGATTGGGTGAGATCAAAACCAAATCAAAGCAAATTTGGCCGAGAGGTGCTGGAAACAAGAAGAAGCTGATTTTTTTTTTTTTTTTTTTTTGTGGCGGCCATGTTGTAATGCGGTAGTAAGCTGAAACAAAATTCGCTAATAAGGACTGGACGTAAGATACCATTAAAAATATTCGTTTATTTCAAACATTCAACATGCATGTCCTCGACATTCTCGCATTCTGGAAGAGTAAAGCGGATTCTTTCTAGCACAAATTCTTTGTAACGCTGTGGTCCTTCCACCAAGAGCGTCACAGGAATAAAAGCTCCTCCGCCAGTCTGTTTGTATCTGGAGAACTTCTGGGTAGAGCTTGGCTTCGATGTTACTGTCCGTTCTCCGTTGATTTCCCTATTTTGGGTTACAAGAAAACCAATTAAATAAGGTTGAACCAAATAACGCGCACTGATAACAATTGGGACGAGTGAGGTGTGAGATCGCGGAATCGGGACAATTTCATTTCTCTCCAGTATAGGTCGAGGAAAGACAATATCTTGCTTCTCTCCGATTTTTAAATAGACATTATCAATTTCAGTCCATCAAGCCTTTACGAAAAAGTAACAGTAAAGCAAGAAAACAGTAACTTACCCTTCAATTCCTGGTTATTTTGCCACATCGAAGCAAAGCATGCAGCTGTATGTTTAGAAAGTGCTGAACCGTGCCGATCTGCTGCCCTTTGACATCTCCTAAAGTGTTTGTCTTTCTCTGCGATTTGCTGAAAATCTGGACTGCTCGTAGAGCCTCTGGAATGCGTTCCATTTCTCGTGGAAGAAGACAAGCCAGTGCATGCGAGTCATACGTGTTGTCGTCTTCACTTTGAATAACAAGCGGTGTTCCACGTGGAGCTTTGATCTTGAAATTATGATACCTGGAAAATAAACGCCAATAAACACATGAGTGGGATAAAATAAAATCAAGTAGTCACAATCTATATTAAGACGAATACACATGATTGAATTCAATGCAAGAGAATCATTCAAGGTATTTTGCGCGCTATTGATCGATTCGCGGGAGAATCTAGGTCTCAGAACACTACAAATTCGGTCCTACAGCTTTTAGTCAGCAATAATATGTCCTTTACAATTACCCTTTGATTTGAACACCCTGTATAGAAAGTTTGTTTAGGTAATCACTGCAAAGTGTGAAAGCACGAGCGGTGTTTCTAAACGAGTTTAACAATTACAGACAAGTCCCTTGTGGTTTTAGACGAAAATTTCACTCTCATCAGTTCGTGTAGTTAAACTCCAACCTTTGTATCCGGAATGCTGTAATAGAGACACTTCGGCAAGGCTTTCCACCAATGTGATTTCTTTATTTTCATCTTCATGCCGCTCTTATCGCACATTTCCCGGATACGATACCTGAAGATGTGAGAGCTCAGTGAACGAATACCTCTTTGTTTTATGTTTGCCCGAAGGAGAACTTACTCGCTAGATAATCACATTTATGTGTTAGATCCGTGGTTTCC